>APFE030424048.1:1564-33398 GCA_000404065.3 Pinus taeda
CTGGGCTACATCTCCTTGGTCCAACTTCCAAGGCTTGGGCCTCCATATAGCTCAATGTCGCAAAAATGTTGTTTACAAAGCTTTATGGCTCTTGATACCTGCACCAATATGTTTAGAAGGTCTAAATTAGCCAAGAACACTTCTTTTTTATCTCAATTTGGTCGAAAATTGAGTAAATTATGGCTCAAACAGTTTTTCCTAGAAAACCTCAGCTAAATATGGAGAGACTCGAGTTAAGTCCACCAAAACTGGCAGTTCCACTGAATTTGGTGCTCCCTCCAATATCTCCACCAACTTAATCCATCATTAACGGATATTTAATTAGCAGTTAATCATAATTATGGGTGCTAAATGTGCTTAGTGTTGGCGTTAGCCCTTGGTCACGTTTTTGAAGGTCGCATGGGGTGGGGGTTGGCCCATAGGGCTGGCTCCCACCACCTCGTCATCGGTCATATTTTTGGCAATAAATATAAGTGTGCGCTACTTGTTTCAAATGTGCACCCTTTGATGCGTTGGGAAGGTTTATGTATTAGGGTGGGGGAGGTCGTGGGTTCCATTCCCCCTCCCTCTTGTCTTCATATATATATTTTAACATATATTATATGCCAACGTAACTTTAACTTATGCGCCATAATTTAATGTGCCATTGCCATTACCATAATCTTTATATGTCATTCGAACATTAACCAATCTTTATATCTCATTCAAACTTTGGGTTAATGTATTTGATATATATATATATATATATATGAAGAATCCCCTACGCTAACTGGATTGCTGACTCGACTACCATGTCATCATTTTGTGTCATTCTGCACTATTTTTAACTATTTAGGAAAATGAACAGTATGCCTTTTCTTCTTCGTCCGGACTCTGTTTTCGATGAAACGAATTGCGTTGCGATTGTCTTGACAATACGAACACAACCATATAGTTTTCGAACCAATATAAGAACTTTGAATTTTGAGCTAAACATTGAGCACCTGATCACACACCCTTGTTACCAACAAGGACATCTTACTTGCCTCTGTGCGAAACTGCAATCAAGGCATCACTATACGACCCACTGCTGGGACTCCTACACCAAATGGTCTGAGGTCTAACTGGGACTTCTTACCAGGGAGATCCCCTTACATGTTGGCAAGTCCAGCACTGTCAATATTTTGAAGCTAGAAGGAGGGCTAGATGACAAGCTAAGTCCTCACATTTGTTTTGAATCTCTACATATCTATCACGACTAACTATAGGGTTTCTCTTCTAGAGTGTATGTCGTATGGAAACGACTTCGTTATCTCGGAAAAGCTCTCGGATAACTTATCACATAAAACATACGATGGTGGAGGCCACGTAATGTTGGTTAGGCATGCGGTTGACATTGTAGGCTCATGTGAAAGACATGGAATCTTTGAAGAATACATGAACTACGTGTTGTTCGTCTACACACTTCGAGGGCACCCAATGCACTAGTGTGCCACACTGTCTGAAAATCTATTCATTCTCTTACTCATCTGGTCATGGAGATAGACCGTGCTTTCAATCACTTTAACTGTATAACACTCTATCAAGAAATTTTGAAATTACAGAAAGCACCCGATGAATCCATTAAATAGTTTTACACACGCATTTTTAATCTTGCATACTAATTCCATGGAGATGAAATTTATTGGGAATTTCTCGATGCAGATTTGAGTATCTTCTTCACATATTGAAAATCCGCAATTCTTGAAACCATCCGAACCCCACTCAACACACTTCGATGATGAAGCTGCACAATCACAGGCAGGCACAGTTGCTGTCACAAGTGATTGTCTACATTCACCTCATCAAACAGTTCCACCATTGCAGAGTGATGTGGCAGATTATGCATACACATATGTTAAACTGTCACATCCTCCCACCCCACCTACTCTTGATATCTACGCAGATTTGGCTTGCAATCCTGTTGGTTGTCACGTGGATTCATTCCCTCAACCTCCATCCTCGTGTTTTGTTGATCCTCTGGATTGTACTACCTTGTGCTCTTCCTTTCCAGATTACTCACTTGCTGTGAACGAGGATCAAGCTGTTGACGAAGTTGGTGTTATGCAGCCAACCTGTGCCATCATTCATGATGAGTGTGTGCGAGAATCTAAAGAAGAACCCATGGTGAAGGATGACTCCCTTCCAGCCGCGCCTCATTTGCTTTATTTTGACATCCCTTGTGATTCTTTCGCTACTGATTTCCCTTGTGAAAAATCATTTCCAGATGTTTCTACTTCTGATCATTCACAGGACACATTGGATGTTAGTTTGTCATTACATTGCAGAGAGGACACATCTTCATTTGAAAATATATCCAATCCGTCATCTGTCATTTCTGAAAACACGAAGGGTGAACATCCTTGCTTGTCATCTACCCCTTTGCACGATTCATCAAATCATGAGGATGTTGACAAACATCTTGAATTTTATGGTATTGGTTATCGTGATCTCTCTACTTCTTCATCTGATCACGATGTTGATTCAATCATTGTTAATCTGTTTAAGGCACTAGTCTGCGATGATCTATCTGTCGGCGAAGTCGAAACCCCCAGACTGCCAAGGCTCTTCAGCCTAAGTTGATGGTTATGTCAGGTCCTTGTTGACCTAAGGTTGTTTTCACTTCCAATCAGGAAATTGATGAAACATGTAAGGCTCCTCATCACTCTCTGCTTTGCATTGAAGATCAACCAAACACCTAGATGTTGCTTCCTCCACTAGAACTACACGATCCCATCACTCATGCATTGGAGGAATCTTACACAGCAAGCACACTTTCACAACGTAAGTGGTCTACCTTTCTCACGTTTTCTTGTATGTCACAGTCAAGAGAATGCAAATACTCGACATCTGCACGTAGTGTAGCACAACACCATGGCAAGTCCACAGAGTACATGCCATGCACTTTCACTCATTTTTGTTCTGTGGACGCTTGTAAATTCGGAGTGTGTTTGTCTTCATTGTTATATCTTTCTTGTTTGCTGGTTTGCATAACTGTCTTGTTCGTGAACCATGCCTTCACCAACATGGGTCGACCAATACATCAGTGGTTGCATTAGAAATATCACTTTACGTGATCAGGCCCATGCACTGTTAGCTTAGGAGTAGAAGTAGTGCTGTTTTTGACTTGTTTGCTTGCATGCATGTTTGCACCTTTCCTTGTGTGTTTGTTTGCTTACTCACTTTGCTTTCGCATTTGTTTATACTTCTTGCTTTGCGTTTTGGTTTGTTTGCTTGTTATTTTCCGTAGGTTAGTTTCTGATGGATCGTGTGCGACTCTTGAAACAAGCTAGGTAAAGTACAAGAGGACTTGTACAACTATCAACATTTGGGTATCTGTTGTCCGCTTTCTTGTGCAAGAACTTATTACCTTCAATCCATGATACGTCGATGGAAAATACTTACTGTTAGAAGTGACCCTTGGTGAAAACACAACACTTGTGTGCTAACTAGTGTCACCTACTCTAGTGGGTTGTTTTTTGGGTTAACCCTTTGAGCTCAATCAAGTAGAGTAAGGTGAGTAGGAAAACCTTAAAAAGCATGTCAGAGGTACATATAAACTACTTCTCAAAAGGAACAACCTCTTCTGCTCTCAATAAGTCGGGATCCCTCTTCCGCCTCTAAAATGAATAAGTGTTATGCATAGTTATGAAAATGAAAAAATGAAAACTGAAAAATTTCCAAAAAAATGAAAAATGAATAAGGCAAAAGAAGAGAAAGGTTTCCTGCATAAAGAGGTGATGCAAGTAACTCCATCGGGGTATTGACCGAGCTCACTGGCAACAGAGCAATGCATGTGTTCCTGTGTGACTTCGTCAGGGTACTATCAAGGCCTACTAGCAGCGGAGCAACACCAGAGATGAAACTAAAACTCTGACGACTATATTGCTTGTGCACCAATATACCCCTCATCCCCAATTGAAACAACTATGTTGGCCTGGCTTGGAATATGTGTTGACCGACCAAGGGCTTGGCAGATGCTACATCTTACAATCAAGCAAGTGTGGAAACCAAGACGAACAAAGAACTGAACAATACTTCTAGAGGTGTTAGAATTGCTTTTCACGAACAAGATCCATTCAGAGAGCTGGAGTTCTACTAGTGTGTCACCAAGTGTTGTAGCGGATACAACCACCCTCCAAAATCTTGCCTTAGCTTCATTTTGGAGCCTCCCCACCAACTATCCTCAGCGGTATGTCTTGCACAGTCAAGTAGAGGAGATTCAGTGGTTTTCTAGCAGACTGCCAGCCTATGCCTGATAGCTTATTGCATCCCCCTCAGAGGATGTTTCTTCAGACTTGGTCCAGCTACAGGATGAGCATCTCCCTCAAGAAGTTTCACAATTCTGGAGGGGAGCCAACCTTCCTCCAGAAATTGTGCAATCCTAAATGGCAGCTTGATGGGCTTTAGAATTGCGCAATTCTGCCTATCAAGCTTCACTAGAAAAACTGCAAAATCTGTCCTAGCAAGACTGCTAGAAATTGTGCAATTTTGGGTAGTAGTCAGTTTCTCAAACCATAAATTGCATAATCCATCTGGTATGCCAACCCAACTCCCTCCCAGAAATGCACAAATTTTCCCATCAATCAAGCAACCTGTTGCATGTGCCATTGAGTTGACCGATTCCACCTGGGACTGAGCAAAATTTATTTCAATGCATGGACTGCTTCTCCCAAGGCAGCATGCAAGGGCATCCCTGGATCTAGGGATCTATTTTTAGCATCCAGAGCTTACATGCAAGGATCACTTCATAAGCCTCCCGTCAAGTGTCACTTTTCCTAGATTTGTGGCATGTGCGTCACAACCTTGATTTTATCAAAACTAATCAACTGGATGCTACATAACTCATTTCTAACATCGACCTTTCATCTCTGACATCCCACATTTCATCTAGGAGTTGTCTGCACATTAAGCTCAGATGTCTCGGGGTAATCCCACTTCTCATGTCTCCCGCTACTTTTCTGTCACTTTTTGTGTTTCACTTTGTGTGAGTGTTGTCTGCTTGATTTCAGTGAATGCTTATTGTTGTTTTGATGTCTGTTAGCTTATAGAAGCATTGCTTCAGATTTCATTCGCATCTCACTACTGTCGCATGCATGACACTGTTTTGCATGCATGGTCGCCGTTGCGGCGACTCGCTTCACACACATGCATGCTTTCCCATTTTTTGAATCCTGCACTTTTTTTTGCACAAATGATAATTCACTCTTGTTTGCACTCATCTCACCATGCATCCATACTTCTCATGCTTTCAATCACCTATCAACCGGTCTAGGTTACCTTTGCCCGGACCATGCCCTACCCAGCTAGCATTGCGCATTCCTGGAAGAGAAGGCTCTACCTTCCCTCCATAAATTGCGTAAGTCTCACCTACAATTGACCTCGGGACTTGCATTGCACAATTCTTGGAGGTAGTGTCTTGTTGGCCCCATAAACTATGTAAAGCAGTTTGTTGGTTGCATGTCACTGCTGACTGAAATTGCAATTGTGCAGTTTCATTCCTCAGCAAGCCATGTTGGACTGTGCATTATGCCTCTTGACAACCCAAACTATGCCTTGTGCAGTTTTGGTAGTTAGTCTCCAGACCTCCTAACAGAAATTGTGCAACCTTCACGATCAATCACACAGGTGTGTTGTAAGTCATTCCTCAAGCTTGTTATGGTTTTCAACTGACATATTTCTTTCCATGAGTGTTGCTATGTCTCCAGGCATCGTAGGTGTTCATCTGTCTCTAAAAAACACAAGTACAATGGCTTTCAGGAGAGCAGAGTCAAAGGACACCGTTGAGAGCCCAATGGGGTTTGTAGCTAAGCAAGTGTCTATGAGCTCGCCTACCTATGAAGACATAAAGTTGTTCATAGACAGGGACATCAAGATAATATGGCAAAAGCATTACAACAAGCAACACCATTAGCAGCAACAATAGGTAGCACACATGCACACAATGAATGCAAGGGGAAGGTTATTGACAACACAGAGGCGGAACAAAGGTGCAAGCTCAAGCAGGTCTACTTGTGATGAAAGCAACTATGGAGACTGAGACTATGAGGTGACGGCATGACATGAAGATCACGTGAAGGCAAAGAACGGAACGGAGAAGGAGTTGCATGTGATGAAGCAACAACTCAAGGAAGAACAGGAGTTGCATAGATGAGAGAATGAGTTGTGGCAAGAACAGGTACAAAAAGGGGTGCAACATGCACAGACGGATGAAAATGCGCTTGTACAAGTTATAGATCCATCCCAGTAACCTGCACGGAGCAAACAAGGTGAGAAGTGTTGTTGATCTCATGCAAGGGAATTCAACAGCATGCATGTCATTGTGCGCACGCATGCGATCCCATCCATTTGGCACACTCATCGAGACAAAGACAAGAAGCAAGTCTAACTCGAGCTGAACATGCATTTTGACAAGTTGATGTGCATGACCACTGGCACATGGTTGGAGAGCATCGTAGACACTATGTATCAACATGTTGCCAGTACAGTCACACCCAAGATGACCATGTGCATGCTATTAGATGAGTTGGACAAAGGAGCCATATCAGTGCACCCAGATGCAACGAAGGTAAGGGTTCCCTTCAGCAAGATGTCACCATTGAGCGCACATACACCACCACGGACAACCGAGCTTGGCATCAGCTCACCACCTTCGACCATCACAAGGATGTCAAAGAGTTGGTCTCACCACAATGGTCCGAGTGCTACTGATGTCTTGCGTGGCTTGCTCAAGTCATTTTGTCTCACATGGGCACATGTGCATTGTAATGTAACATCTTGTCAAGTGGAAGTTCAAGTGTCGATAGTTGAATGTGACAATCATAGAGTAGTTGAAAAGTCATAAGGATAGATGAACGGTCTCAAAGGGGAATGTCAAGGGTCACCCCACCCTTTACTATAAATAGTACCTCATAACTCATTGTATAGGCTTTTGGTCAGCCAAGCTTCCGATAAGACTATCTTAGAGAGAGCTTGGATAGTATTGTAACGAGCCTTGGCTTCTCTAATGCGTAGAGCTAGTATGTCTCTTTGGAGGAGTAGGCAGTTGTGGTTGTAGCGTTCCATTGTCGGAACTAGTGGTTGGACATGAATGTATTGTATGACTAGAACTTACACTTCTTAATATAACAAGATCCAACACGTTTCATGCATATGTTGTATTGTATTTCAACTATCTTGAGTACTCTAAATTATATATGTATATGTTTTCTTACACATGCATGTGTAGCTTTTTGTATATGTATGTTTGAATATTTATGAAATGTGATGTTGGTTTAACCATCACTTTGGATTGCTACCTACTTGCCTTCCATGTTGTGATACATCTTTGCTCATGTGTTCCCTTTTTAACTCTGTGTTATCACAGGTTTCCAAGGGGCGCACTCACTTCACCCTCCTTGTGTTAGAACCACTCATGCACCTTCCCTGACTTACTGCATCTGTCACACCCTTGCTACCAACAGGGACATCTTACTTGCCTCTATGTGAAACTGCGGTCAAGGCATTACCATACGACCCACTGCTGGGACTCCTACACCAAACAATCTGAGGTCTAATGAGGACTTCTTAACGAGGAGATCCCCTAACATGATGGTGGGTCCACACCGTCAACACTATGATATGATTCAACTCCCCAAGTATAGTTAAGGAAGTGGAATCGACAAACCAAAACCAAACTGACCTTCCTCAGGAGCTACAGGAACCTCAGAGGCTAACCAACCACTCTAGGTGCCGAACCCTTGAGTTAACTTGCCTTTCGACTGACCTAGACCTTCATTCACTCCCATGACAAGCCCTTCATGCAACTGAAGCCTTCTAGTTGCTCCCATAGCAAGGCCTCCATGTGACTATAGTCGTTTTTAGGCATTTCTGTGTTAGTGACCCCGAATTCTGAGCCACTTTTTCAAGACTAGGACTCAGGCCTCTACCTAGAACTTGATGAAATTCTCATAAATGGTAAACAAAAAGAAAAAGATTCCTCTAATGCAAAAATTCAACAAGGACTTGACCTAACTCATCCTAACAATGACATGAATTGCGTTAAACACATCATAAACATGTAATGTACAGGTCATAAAAACACATCTGAACATAGGGACTTCGAACTTATATGAGAATCGTTAAGAAGGTCTAATGCCCTCTCACATTAGCTCCATTATCATCTATTAGGTCATATAGTTGTTAAAATTTCATCTACTAACAAAAATATGATGAGAGCCATGACTCAAGACTGTCATAAACCCATACTTATAACCAACATATAAGCAGATAAATAACAACAATAAAACAACCATCAAAGCCATATAATAACAAGTGCATTTACACACAAAACATAAGAGGAAAGATCTAGTATTAACACATGCAAATATAAACCAAGTTAGGGACTTCCATGTACCATCTGACCATAGATTGGGCTAAACCAAATATCTCTTTCAGCCAATCACCCTCATTCCATGTTCCAAGCATGAATGTGGGATCTCATGGAATAAACCAAGAAAAAAAAACCAAAGCTTCCAAAGTCCAAACCATCCCAAGCCTCAACCAATGATTCCACCTCACAATCGGTTGTCACTAACCATCACCAGATTGGTCTCTATCCAAGTTGTCCAAGGCTCCAAAGTGTTTGTTCCAACTCAACTTCCAGGACTAGTAACTCAACCCACATCTATCACTAGGCTCCATAGCATTTGTCCAACCAAGGCTTCTAGGACTAGTAACTCAACCCACTAAGGGTTCCAAAGCATTTTTCCAACCAAGGCTTCGAGGACTAGTAACTCAACTCAAGTTGTTACAGGGTTGCCAGAGTGTTTGTCCAACGAAGGCTCTAGGAACTAGTAACTAAACCCACAACCAAAGGAACACGAGCACCAACGAGAAAACAAAGATAAAACCCACAACACCATGGCTATCTAGGAAATAGCAAGGCTGGGCAAGAGCACCGTCAATCCAAGCAGTCCTCCATGCCAATGACAAATCATAACCAAGAAACCACATGCATATGCCATGTATGACAAAACTAGGAAGGAAATCATACATGCAATTTGGTACTTGGAAGCAAAACCTGCTATAGCTGCTGATCATGTTGTCCTCTTATGCTTTCATGCTTTTCCTTTGCCTCCTTTCTCAAAATCCAAAGTATGCCACACTCCTCCAAGAGTGCTCCAAGAAAACTCTAAGTGTCCAAGAGTACAAGAGAGAGAATAGAAGAGAGAGCTCCAAGCTAAAACTGACAAAATATTGTGAACTAATCCTCAAAATCCTTTTTATCAATGAGGCCTCTATTTTCTTCATTTTCCATTATTTTCATCAATAAAATGCCAATTAATGTCTCACGCCTTTCCAAAGCCTTTGTCAATTTCCATTGCCATTAATTAATCAAAAGTGATCCCCATCGATATGTTTTTGCCCAACATTCAACTTCGAATATGTGTCGCATGACCTTGGTTAATATTTTGCCTTTATTAACTTTATTACATGGATTTTTAACCGAGGGTTTTCACAAACCCCTTCCCTTAGGGAAACATCGTCCTTGGTGTTCAATGACACATACAACCAACAATACCACTAAGAAGTAAACATATTGCCCATGAAGCACTATAACTTAGCTCATTCCAACATTTACAATGAACAACCTATTGAAACCAAACCAGCATGACAACCACACTGCTTATTGGAGCTTTATAACACAACTCATGGCAATATTTACATCCATAAACATATATACATATACCAAAATTTTTTTGACGAAACTGACAAATAAGGAAGGATACATAGCCCGCATTTGATTAGCCACCTCCCATGTAGCTTCATCAGGTCCAAGTGCTTCCAAAACACTTTAAGTTGTTGGATTGCTCAGTTCCAGAGCATGAGCATCTTTCTCTGCAAAATGCATTGAGGTCCCAGCTGGAATTCTCGTTCTAGTTCGACTTGTAATACTTACGAATCAATAACATGATCAACATCTTTCACATATCTTTTAAGCAATGAAACATGAAAAACATCATGGACCTTCGTTGTCGGAGGCAGTGCAAGTCGATAGGCCATTGGTCCAATCCTCTCAAGGATCTCAAAAGGATTGTAATACCGAGGTACAAGCTTCACAAATGACCCAATCCTTAAGGAGTCCTTCTTGGGCTTGATGCGCAAGTGCACATGTTCTCTAACCTGGAACTCCTAAAACAACTTGTGTTGATTTGCATAACCTTTTTTCCTATCATGTGTTGCCTTTATATTCTTCTTGAATACATGCATTTCCTGTTTCATCTCTGTCAACATGTCTGGTCCTATCAATACCCTATTCAGTGGATTACTCCAACTGATGGGAGTATTAAAACTTCTCCTATAGAGTACCTCAAACGGAATCATCCTCAGTGACTCCTGATACCCATTGTTGTAAGAAAACTCTACCAGTGTAAGATACTCTTCCCACTTCCGTTGTTGATGCATCACATACATCCTCAACATGTCCTCCAATATTGTGTTGAACCTCTCTGTCTATCCATCTGTTCGCGGATGATAATTTGTGTTGAAGGCCAAATTTGTACCCAAACATGCAAATAACTCCTTCCAAAACTTGGAAGTGAACTTAGCATCCCTGTCTGACACAATCTTCTTCAGAACACCATGAAATATTACATCTCTGATGAAGACCTATGCTACATCGTTAGCTAAATAAGTAGACTTCACTGTAATGAAGTGCGCTACCTTTGTCAATCTGTCCACTACAACCATGATAGAATCATGTTGTCTAGATGTCCTCAGAAAACCTGTAATGAAATCCATGGAAATGACCTCCCATTTCCACCCTGGAATCGTAATCAATTGTGGTAATCTACCTAGATGCTTACACTCAGGTTTTACCTGTTGACAATCTAAGCACCTGGCCATAAACTCTGTCACTTCCTTCTTCAAATTTAGGAAATAATAGAACTTCTTCACCACTTTCAATGTCTTTTGACATCCTGTGTGCCCTGAATACGACTTAGCATGAAATTCTCTCAAGATGAACTTCTTGAGTTCACTGTTGTCTAACACATAGATCCTGTCCCTAAAACTGACCAAACCAACCATTGTGAGATGATATTCCACATCTTGATTACCTGTATCATGTTGTATCATGTGCCTAAGTTCCATATACCTGTCATCCGGTTGTCGTGCCTGCAAGATCCGGTCATGTAGATCTGTCATGTAAGAACTCCTAGTTGCTATATGATTTACCTGCACTCTTTTTCTAAGAGCATCTGCAACCTTGTTATTTTTCCCTTTAATGTACCTGATCTCAAAGTCAAACTCACTGATCGTGTCCAACCATCTAGCTTGTATGGAATTCAGATTCGGTTGGTCAAGCAAGTATCTCAATCCACTATGATCACTTGTCAATATAAACCTCCTGCCAATAAGATGGTGCCTCCACATCTTCAATGCATGAATGGTCGTTGCTAACTCAAGATCATATGTAACATAATTTTGCTCGTTCTCATTTAGTTTTCTTGATTCATAACATACCACTTGACCCTCCTGCATCAAGACCACCAATTCCTCTCTTGCAGGCATCTATACACACCAAAAATTCTTTATCTGGATCTGCAATCTTTACAACTAGAGCATTTGTCAACAACTGCTTCAACTGCTCAAAACTTGTTGCAAATTCCTTTGTCCATTCAAATATCTTACCTTTCCTTTGCAACGATGTAATAGGATAAGCATTATGTGAGAAGTTCCTGATGAAGCTCTTGTAATAACCTACTAACCCTATAAATGACCTTACCTCATCCACATTCCTAGGAGTTGCCCATTCCATAATAGCTTTTATCTTTTCTGGATCCACTATTATGCCTTCCTTAGAAACCACATGTCCCAAATAATGTACCTTTGTCTGAAAGAAATTACATTTGCTAAAATTGGCATACAATTGATGCTCTCTTAGTAATCTACACACTGCTGCTAAATGTTCGCCATGTTCCACCTCATTCTTCGAATATATCAGTATATCATCAATGAACACAGTAATAAACTTGTCCAGAAAAGGACGCAACACAATATTCATCAAGAACATAAAAGTAGTTGGAGCATTAGTCAAATGAAAAGGAACTACAACAAACTCATAATTCCCATACCTGGTCCAAAAAGAAGACTTGTAGATGTCCTCTTCTTTAATGTGTACCTAAGGGTATACTGATCTCAAATCAATCTTCGAGAACATTGTTGCTCCCTTCAATTGGTCAAACAAGTCATCAATCCTCTACGATGGATACATGTTCTTGATCATCACCTTGTTCAAATGCCTATAGTCAATGCATAACGTGAGAGTACCATCCTTTTTCTTCACAAATAACATCGGTGCACCCTAAGGTGAGACACTTAGCCTAATATATCCCTTGTCAAGCATTTACTTCAATTGTAACTTCAATTCCACTAACTCTAGTGTGCTCATCATGTATGGTGCCTTTGATGCTAGTGTTGCCCCTGGTACTAACTCATTAGAAAAGTCCACCTCGTTGTGAGGCAGTAAATCTGGAATCTCTGCAGGAAATACACCTTGAAATTGTTGTAGAACTAGGTACTTGTTCAAGACTTCTGCATCCTCAACATCCTTAACTTTATCACTGGAAATATGTATTACAAATAACACATACCCTTTCTTGCAATTGCGCTTTGCATGCATTGTTGTCACCATTTTAACTGATGTTTCCTTCTTACCCTGCAAGATCCTTTGTTCTCCATTGTCATCCAAACACTCGATAGCCTTGTCATAACAATACACCTTGGTCCTATGAAGATACAACCAGTCCATACCCAACAACATATTGTATGATCCCAATGGAAGCACATTCAAATGCACTTATGTAGGCATACCATTCAACTCAGATGCACAATATCTTACCCAATGATGAACTCTCTTCTTTGTACGTATATCCAACTACACTAGCCAAAAATTTGCATGCACTTCTCTATTCAAACCACATTTATCCATTAGGTCATGATTAACATAACTGTAATTAGATACAGGGTCAATCAAAATAGAAACAACTTGATCACAAAGCTTACCATCCATCTCAATAATAGATGTCAAATGATCCACGTGCCTAATATCCAACGTTGCATAAATATGAGGAATACTTTGTCCAACATCCCCCGTTGTTTGTGCCCCCTGAGCATTGTAGATCTTTTGTATACCACCTTGATCTTTGGTATACCACCTTGATGTTGTGGACAGTCTCTCCTACAATGATCTTTTCCACATGTCCAACACTATAAAGGCTCCCTGCCATCACTCGTGCTTTACTTCTAAAACTGAAATCCTTTCCCTCCGTTATATGCATTGAACTTCTTAAGTGGTGATGCATTCTCTTTGTTACCCGTGTCATGAGGTCTTGTTTGCTTCATATCCCACTTTCCCTTATTCTTATCATTACTTTTCTAAACCTGCTTAGTTTCAAATTTGCACTTCAATTTCTCATAACAATGCTTCATCTTTCTGATGTCTTCCTCCAACAATCTAGGATCATCAAACTCAATCTTGTCTTTGAATGCTACCAGCAACCCACTGATGAATCTATGAATATTCGCTTTATACTCCTTCAGATAAGGCACATACCTTAATAACTCCAAGAATTTTCTAACGTACTCCTCATCAGTCATGGATCCCATATTCAACTCACAAAATTATTTTTCCCTATCATCATAGTATCTCTTTGATATATACTTCTTCCTGAAAAGTCTCTCGAACTCACTCAAAGTCAATTCCTCTTCCTGAATACCTTTGAAATTCTTTACATCTTCCCACCAAATGTCTACTTTACCTTTAAGACTAAACACGTAGCTATTCTGGCCTTCATGTTCTCTGGGTAATCATGCAATTTGAAGAACTTATTCATCCTGAGCAACCACGCTTATGCATCCCATGACTTCTTCATTTCTCCATCAAATGTAGGTGGTTTTTCTTTCTTGAACTCATACGACAAATATCGCCTGCCACTTCTCCTGTAAGGATGATAGTGATGATGACCATGGGACCTATCTGAACCAAAACTAGAGTAAAGCCCATGTTTAATGCCTCGTTTATTCGGTGTATCCAACAACGTACCATCTATAACCATGTCATCTCTATCTGACCTGTGCCCACTCTAAGACCTGCTACCAAATGCTCCATTAGTCCTATCCTCTTGTCCATGACTATCCTAAGTGGTCCCTGTCTCTGCAAGTCTGACAAGCTATGAAGGATGAATGCATTAACCTCTAATTGTTTCTCTTGTGACTGAATGATTGTGTCATTATCTTCTTTGCAACTCCTTATTTCAGCGTCCAAACTTCTTAAAGCGTTTGCTATGTCAAGAGAGTACCCATCGCCATGATTCTCATCTAATCTATAGGAAGAATCTCGTGAACTGTAGTTTATCATTTTGCTAGTCATCTTTGATCTTCTTCTTCCTACATTGTATCATGTCAGCTAAACCAAAACATAAACATAACCAACATACCTCAATATAGTTCAGGGGAGGATATCTCATCTGCAAGATCAACCAGATTAACACAATACATGTATACACCTCATCATAGCAGTATATAAACATCATCTTGACCATCATCCCAGTTACCATGCATGATGTCACAAGTACAACACCAACTAGACACAATGCATGCACAACAACATATAGATACTAACATGCATAACCAATGCATATACAACCGTCATGCATTCACGACGAACACATCCCAACAATAAAATCATCAACTCTTACATGGAAACACAATTGTAACAATGACTACCGCCATGCATACATAACACATAGACCACAAGCATAATAAACACATATGCAATTGACATGTATGCACGAGAAACACATTAGGCCCATCCAGTCCAAGGGTTGAACCATACTCTAATACCAATTGGTAACCACCCTCCTCCCATATTTACCCAAGCTAACTAGTCCATTGAGGCAAACATGTGACGAAAAGTTACTATGATAAGATTCAACTCCCTAAGTACAGTTAAGTAAGTGGAATTGACAAACCAAAAGCAAACCGACCTTCCTCAGGAGCTACAACAACCCTGGAGGCTAACCAACCACTCCAGGTGCCCAACCCCTGAGTTAACTTGCCTTTTGACTGAACTAGACCCCCAATCGCTCCCATGACAACCCCTCCATGCACTAAAGCTCCCTAGTCACTCCCACAAGAAGGCCTCCATGCGATTGTAATCTTTTTCAAGCAATTCTCTGCCAACGACCCCCAATTTTGAGCAACTTTTTCAGGGCTAGGACTTAGGCCTTTGCATATAACTTGATGAAATTCTTAGAAATGGTAAATAACAAGAAGACAATGCCTCTAATGCAAAACTTTAACAAGGACCTGACCTGAATCATCTTAACCATGGCAGGCATTTCGTCAAACACATCATGAACATGTAATATAGAGGTCATAAAAACACATCTTAACATATGGACCTTGTACTTATTTGAGAATCATCAAGAAGGTCTTATTCCCTCTCACATTAGTTTCATTATCATATATTAGGTCATTCATTCGTTAACATTTTATCTACTAGCTTGTTGATGCCTCCAAATTCACTGCACCAACATGAGGGAAAACCACCGGTCTAGACCTTACAGTAGCTCCTTTTCCATTTAGGGTAGTGGCTCCACCTGGTTAAATTAGGTCCAGTTACCTTTTCCCAATCATTATCAGCTTTAAATACGTCTTTAATTGCTAATAGATAGGGACATCAGATCAATTCATCTAGTTGATCAGGCAAGAATAATGACCCTTAAGTTGTTTTGTGGAACAACCAAACCAATCTAAAACATTGCCTCGAATAAAGGACTTCTAAGATAACACATGCATGATTTAACTAGTATGCAATTAATCTATCCTATCTTAATTGAAGAAAAGAAGAATCCTTCTCCCAATCAAGAGTTGATTTACTAGAAGAATACGAGAAGGAATCGAAATAAAATGAAGGAATTAGATTAAGGGGATAGCTCTCAAGATCTAATTCCCTATTGATCTAAATACTAACAATCAAACACTTAGTAAGTAGTTACATAAGTGTTTGATTGAAGTATATTCAATTCCTAAATTATATGCATATAAAAACTTATTTATTTCCCAGGTTTACTTGTTATTTTAATGCGGTCTAAAATGGTTGTCTTTAGTACATGGTAATAGATATTAATCATATATTAAAATAAATGAAAACTTTTAAGTTAATTCTTTTAATTAAATAGTCAATTAAAAGAATTGTTAAAGCACATATCGCCATCCAAATAAAATAAATATTTAATTAAAATAATTAACTTAAAGCATATATCTCCATCCAAATAAAATAACAATTTGCTGCTAGATGTATTAAAAAATTACAACACTAGCATACTCAAAAATGAGATGATGTTGAACTGTGCTAATAATATACATATAACAAACAAATTGGAAGAAACAATGATTGTGAATTATACTAAAAAGAACATGAAAAACATTGATAAAAGTACCCTACATATCACACTTCTTTTGTAAAATACACAGTCCCGGTCCTTTTCCTTTATTCCAAAGCTTCCCAAAAGTATAGAAATGTGACTCTTTGAAGCCTCTTTAAACAAAAAATAAGAACCTCGATCCAATCATTTTATTAATAAGAGCTTTTGAAAATACAAAAGTGTAATCTCCATTCAGCTTTCTTCATAAAATTTAGGACCCAACCCAGTAATTGGAGTTACAAAAGTGTAAGCCCAAAAGGCTTTCTTTCTCAAATTATGGGCCCCCAATATTTAGTATGATGAACGAGTCTAAATGGCACATGGAGGACGCAAAAAGTAAATAGTTACACACAACGCTAGGGAGTTAAACAAATCCCTTATTATCTATGAAGATAATGCAGAAATGGAAACAGTTGTGATAATGATCTTTTGGTAATCCCGCTCTCTCTTATTTGTGCAGTTGTGTGATCCAAAATATCATAACGATGGCCGATTTTGTGGAACTGTGCAACTGTTCTTTT
The DNA here is from genome assembly GCA_000404065.3 of Pinus taeda. Lineage (NCBI taxonomy): Eukaryota > Viridiplantae > Streptophyta > Pinopsida > Pinales > Pinaceae > Pinus > Pinus taeda. The sequence continues at coordinate 18,576 of APFE030424048.1, forward strand.
CCGAAATATCTTTAACAATCACTGATTTCGTGGAACCGAACAGTTTCTTCTGCACAACTCCTCCTTTCCTTATGCACCTAAAAACGAGAACCAATGACTGAATAAACGATGATTAAACATGAGATATATTACAAATAAATTCATTAAAGTCGTGTTTTAGATAAATGATATGATTAAAGAAATACATATGGGTTTTTTATTCAGAATCTCATTCGAGACATGGTCGTTTTAAAATAAATCGAAATCGCATAAAATCTAGTATAATCACAATCGCAATCAGAATCAGGATTGTATCATCATTAACATTAATCGGGATCATATAATCCTTAATAGAAATCACATATAATATGGTGGCTTATTCATTGGAATCACATTTATCTAATGAATCGCAATCACATTCAATCATGATGGAATTGAACTTTATCGCAATCGCATTCAATCGGGGCAGAACTTAGCCATATCACAATCACAATTATCGGAGCAGAGGAATAGCCTAAATCCTGTGACTTTTGCGGTTTCAATATCACAATCACGGAGGAGAAGGGATGGGTCGATCACATCAAAATTATGGAGTGGTGGATAACGAATAGGCACTTAATGATTTGCGATTGCGATGTTCAAGGATGACCATGCAAATAAGTGATGTCATGTAGTGACGTGATAATGATGTAATTTTATGACGTTGAGGATGACATGGCATCTGATGTGGAGGATGACGTCATGCATGGCGTGGAAGAGAAATGAGTCCCACATATCGTAATCACATTTAACAGAGGCCTAACCATGGATGTGAGATTTTTATGAGTCACAGTTAAGCATCGTGTCAATTTCTGGCCATATCGCAAATCGCAATGGCAAAGGCGGAGGGGCAGTGAATCAAGCCCGAGGATATCGCAATGTGATGGACACAACAACTTTAAAAATATAATTTGTTATCCCTTCGGGTCTGCCTTTTCACAATCACAATGGAGTTAGGCCTTCGAGAGTTGGGTCGCGGATATTGCGATCCCCCAGACGCGATGAATTATGAAATTGCGTTATCACTACCATCGGGTCCGACCTTTAAATCAAAATCATAGTGAGCCAGCGAAGGGGCATTAACCATGACATGTTGCGATGCGGGGAGTGAGATTTTAGATAAGCCTAAGCTTGTTTAAAACTCTCATTATTTTGATTTAAATTTAAACTCAAATAACTCTCATTATTAATATTGTTATTATTATTTTATTAAATGACCCATGTTTAATACTTAGGGCTTTAAAAGCCTAAGTATGAGTTTTGGTCTCGAGGGCTATTTGGATTTTTTATTTTTAACGAAATAAAATCAAATGATTTTAAAACTAAAACAAAATGCTTTATTATTTTTTATGAAAAAATAAAAAGAAAAATATTTTTTTAATTTTTTTTGTGTTTTAAAACTTAAAAAGGGTCCATTATTTTTTATATAATAATTTCATAGGAAATTTATATATAAAAATGGGGAGTTATTGAACAACACAACATAACCAAAACATGATGAGAGCCATAACTTAAGATTGTCATAAAACCATACTTATAACCAGCATATAACTAGATAAATAACAACAATAGAACAACCATGAAAGCCATATAATAACAATTACATCTACACACAAAACATAATAGGAAAGAGCTCTTATTAACATATGCAAATCCAACCAAGTCAAGGACTTCCAGTTACCACCCGACCATAGATTGTGTTGAACTAAATCTCTCTTTCAACCATTCACCCCTGTGCCATATTTCAAGCATGAATTTGGGATCTCATGGAATAAAGCAAGAAAACCAAACCAAGGCTTCCAGAGGCCAAACCACCTTAACCCTCAACCAGTGATTTCACCTCATGGTTGGACATCACTAACCATCACCAGATCGGTCTCTATCTAAGTTTTCCAAGGCTCTAGAGCGTTTGTTCCAACCCGACTTCTAGGGCTATTAACTCAACCCACAGTTGTCATCAAGCTCCAGGGCGTTTGTCTAACCAAGGCTTCCAGGATTAGTAACTCAACCCACCAAGGGCTCCAGAGTGTTTTTCCAACCAAGGGTTCCAAGACAAGTAACTTAACCCAAGTTGGTACATGCATTTTAAAGCATTTGTTAAACCAAGGTTCTAGGAACTAGTAACTCAACCCATAACCAAAGGAACATGAGCACCAACTAGAAAACAAAGATAAAACCCACAACAACATGGCTATCCAGGAAAAGGCAAGGCAAGGAAAAACCATTGTTAATCCACGCAATCCTCCATGACAATGACAGATCATAACCAAGAAACCACATGCATATGCTATGCATGCCAAAACTAGAACCAACATATTACATGCAATTCGGTACGTGCAATCAAAACCCATTATAGTTGTTGATCCCGCTGTCCTCTTACTCTTTCTTGCTTTTCCTTTACCTGCTTGCCCCAAATCCCAAGTATGCCACACTCCTCCAAGAGTGCTCCAAGAAAACTCTAAGTGTCCAAGAGTATGAGAGAGAGAATAGAAGAGAGAGCTCCAAGCTAAAACTCACAAAGGTTGTGAATTGATCCTCAGATGCCATTTTATCAATAAGGCCTCTATTTTCGTGATCTTCCATAATTTTCATAAATAAAATGCCAATTAATTCCTCATGCCTTTCCAATCCCTTTGTCATTTCCTTTGTTAATTTCCATAGCCATTAATTAATCACAAGTGATCCCCATCACTATGTTTTTTCCCAACATCCAGCTTGGAATACGTGTCCCTAACCTTGGCTAATATTTTGCCTTTATTAACTTTATTACATGGATTTTTAACCTAGGGTTGTTACATTCTTACCTACCATGGAAAATCGTATCCTACCTATTATCCTTGGATAGAGGGTGATAGCTTGAGCTCCCATCTGATTTCAAGTTCTTCTTCTTATAGATTCGAGATTGTCCAACAAAGATGAGCATAGAAGAGACAACAATTGACTCGAAGATGATGAGATATTGGAGATGGAACATGTGTTACAATCGGAAATTTCTCCCTATATGAGAGGGAATGTTAATTTGGAAGCTCAAGGAAAAATTCCCTTGTTTGGACAACCTTCCTCATCAAGAAAGACTCCTCCTCTCCCGTAGAAGAATTTAATTTGGTCAAGGAAGAATAATCTATTTTTAATATTAAAAAACCCACATGTGCAAAAAAGTTCAGGTCGGTTTTAAAGAGAAATCGGGTCTCCATGGAAGCATATGTAATACAAGTCAAGTTAGCCTCATTTGGAAATCATCATCGATCATGTTATTATTCTCTCTTCTTTGTGTGGGTCTGAAATTGTAGGGTCTGAGCTCACACGTGCAAGAAAATATTTTGTCTAGGGTTGCAGGATTAGTTTGTGGAAATCTTGGTTGAAGCCACTCACATGATAGGGTATTCCCTGTGGATGGAGAGCTTCAGTCAAACTCACTATCACTCGGTTCATGCGATTGTGATGTTGACCTAAATTAAGTTTACTAATGACCTCAGACTTCAAAGATTTTGACTTTGATCAGATTTGTCTACATGGATCATCTCTTGGATATTGATTGGTTGGTTTTGGGATTTCTTTTGATTGATTTGGGAATTTCAACATTGTACTCTCTCTCTTTGAAAATTTTATGACAATCTAATAAGAAGAATAATTTGAAAGGGTTTCCCCCCTTGTGGGTTTTTTCCTTGCTCTTTGACCAAATCCTTGTGTCTCTTGTTTTGCTTGTGTATTCTATATTACATTTACTTTTCTATCTATAATTGTTATTGACCATTTGAAGATTAAATTATTTTTAAAGATTGTTAATTGAAGAAAAGAATTGGGATAAAGTGATTGTAACAACATAGGACAATTAAAATTTAACAATTCTTTCTCGCATGGCTATCATTTCTACATTTAAGAATTATTTAATGTGCACTTGTTAACGCAAAGATTGTCTATTCTATATTCTCTAGTAAGTTAAACATTCATTATTGTATTGAATTTCAACTAACTATTTCCTCGACTTTGTATCTATGGTGTTTACCTACTCATTGCTTCCTATTCTCATATATCATTAAGCTCTTAGTTAATTTATCTTAGTTTCATTTTCATAATAAGATAGTTGAGTTTACCTTGTGTGCCTCCTTTGTTGCGACAATCAATCAATATCTCATAACATTTATAAGAACCGATTATGGTTTTTGGGCTAGAATCTCATTAGTTCTCTTACCCCAAACAATGTGAGGTCTAATTGGGACCTCATACTAAAGAGAACACTTGTAATTATTGTTGGGTGATTCATCCCTGTTGACAGATAAATTGGAGCTAGAAGGAGGGCTTGAATTACATGGCTAGTAAGAATCCTTATTCATACCAAGCATGCATGCTCAACAAATAAATCCTCAGTCAACAACTACATACCTTTCTTACCCATACTAAGCATACAAATAGGGAAACTAATGATGAAGACATCCCTTTGAACCTGAAATCATGAAACCTTCTTAAGGAGCTTTGTATTCTATCTTGCCTATTAAAGTGAGCATTGTTATGTGTTTTACTTGGTCCCGCGCTTGAAAAATTGGAAGACTCCATATAACTCCTTGTTTCCCTAGGAAAAGGGAAACTAGAAGACGAGTCGTATTCACTCACAAGTTTTCCCTTGCCTATAAAGGAAAAACACCTACGGTAACTCTCTCAAACCATCTTAAAGACTGAAAGTTCTCCCTTTTAGTCTAAAGGGGGATCAGTAAAAAAAAAAATTGGTTATGTATTCAAATCAAAGACTAGATCTATTGTAAAGGATTGAAAAATTAGGTCAGGTCGAGCATAATACCATTGGGCATCGAGTCTATTTTGGATTAATGTAAGATCACACTAAAACAATCAATAAAGGAAAGGTACATGAGCAATTCTGAATCATTAATTTGTTGTAATGAAAGGAAAAATATGAGAGGAACAATCCACTAAGAAGGAGCATCAAATAGATGAATTCCAAAACCAGCTTTAGAAAGAAGAATGCAAACAATTGAATCTATAAAAAAAATGCATTGCAATGAACAAATTATATTTATATTCTTTCATTCAATCATTAGAGGATCATATACCATGGCAACATAGAAGAAATACATCAAACTAGAGAAAACAAATTCAGAACACCCAACATAAGAATCTTTATGTATCTTCATGCTTTCTTCATTAAACATACAAAAATATACATAGCACATATCTTTTCCAAAAAAAACCGAACCCTTGGTTCTCTATCACAATCAACTTTATAGAATACTTACAAACTATTCAATATCCAAAAATAATGGATCTCAAACATCTTCATCTATCTTTAACTTACTGTGGTGTAGGTAAATTTTTAGTGCGGACACAAACAATTCCTCTGGCCCGAGAGAGCGGGTCTAGCCACAAACAAACAATCTATGGAAAATCTCCTTAAGATAGAATCAATTAAGAAGGCCTAACTCTTGGAACATTGTTTCACTTGCTGATGATCCTGCTTCCTCACTCCAACTATCTTTCGTTTCCTTCCTTAGAATACATTAAACAAGCAAACAACAACAAAAACAAACGTGATAGCATACAATATTGTATTCAGCCTACTTAATAGGTCAAGGAACATTAAGCCATAAAGATGTAAAATGACACTTCATGTAGGAAATCAATCAATAGTTGCATTTATATAAATCAGAAATAGATTACAACTCATGCCTTGACGTTGTTGGTCTCCTCTGATGTATCCAAGTTCCCACACTTCTACTAGCACTTCATGGATGTCCCCAACAATGGAAGTTTTAAGGCCACTTTCCCTCTAGTCTCAAACCAAACCAAAAGCACACTATTCTCCATCAAACATACACTAGAAAGCTACGAGCTATAGATGACTTGCTGATTATTCAAACTTACTCCAACTAGCCTTTGCTTGGGAAAAAGAGAGGTTTATATAGCTTGGATGGATGGGAGATGGTTCCTCTCATCATGGGAGAAGGTCTTATCTCTTGAGTTTGTTCCATCCCAATAGGGGAAAGGAGCCCAAACTGACTTACTCAGCTCCTTCCAGCCAACCATATACCAGACTTCCGTTACGAAGCTTCTAGACATGGAAGCTTCGACTCCTTATTTAAAAAACCTTCCAAAAGAGGATTGACGCAACTGGAAAAGGGCTCAGTTGCTCCATACGGCGCGAGGGCTAGTTTTAATCTCTGCAAATCGGCGCGAGGAGGAAACTGGTCAGTAGCGTTGGTCTTCTAAACTAGGATAAAAGGAAGTTTCTTGGGAAATGATGCAAAGGGGAATTATTTTGCTCATGAAGAGGGACATGTTGGGAGTTTCTTCATGATGGGAAATCATGTCAGGTTCATTGTAGGTCCTCCAGGATTGTGGATGGGGAGTAAAGGTACAATGACAAAATGTTGTGTAACAGATGCCCCCTAAAGCGTGAAGGTCGAACTAGAGTGAGGGGTGAAATGCTTTACAAGTGGAAGCGGGGAACCAAAGTTCGTCAACGGAAAACCTGCAAACAAGCATAGATACATATACATCATTGAAAACTTTGAATAATGATACATGAATCGTGGTATGGACGCAGCCATCCAGAGAATGATCATTTAAATGGATCCAAGGCATGGGCGCAACCATCCAGTAGAAAGGATCGTAATGAAACCAAGGTATGGTCGCAACCATCCGATAATAAGAAAGATCACATAAAACAACTCATGGTATGGTCGCAGCCATCCATCTGAAAGAGACATGTATATCAACATGATCATGTCACGTCACCTCGCAACCTTGACTTGTGTAATCCTAGCACAGGGTCTCGCTCTCCAAACAACTCGATCAAAGTACAAGTCCTAACATGTGAATGAATGTGTTGAAGTCGAACATGCTAGGAAGTCGCTTGATTACCTGTTAATGATGTGAACCGTTAACAAGTGAGAGAGAAACCAACAATAATGACAATGGCTCTCAAGGTACCGATAGCACAGTTCACAGAATGTGAATAAAGGAACTGATGTCGAACACCCGTGAAATCACTCGATCGAAAGCCAATGATGTGAGCTTGTCGCCGAGTGTGAAGAACTTGCCATTAGGGTATGTAAACTCTAAGGTACTGGAAGGGAGTCTCCCGATCAACTTCGTAGATAATGAGCTGAAGTCGATAGGAAGTGACGTGTTTGTTACACAAAAAATTGTCACCATGACTTTCTACAGTTTGTGTGAGTCCATCACCACTCATACATACATCCTTTGCAAGTCTTAAGCCTCAACTCTTCATGTCAAGCCTTGAAAATGGGAGAAAGACCTTAAAAATATCTCAAATCTTGGTTTTGCACTTTCTCCTAGCATTGCCTGCGGTACCGCACCCAATGGTCATGTCCCCTGCGAACCTGACCACTCTGTCTGTTAAGTGATAGGTGCAAACCCTTGTAAAAGTTAAAAAGGTGTGAGTTCGCTCTTAAAAACTCACCTTGGGTCACTTCTGGACGCTTCTAGAAGGAATATTACGCTGGCAAGTCCGCTCCACCTTGGTTCAACCATTCCATAACTAAGGGAGCTAACTCCATGATATGAGGTGCTTATCCCATTGAAGGAGGAACTTATCCCTTCAATGGTGGACCTGCAACATCCTCCATTTGCACTATAAATTCAGGCATTGGGCTGCTTGTAGGTGGGGTTGAAAGCTGAAGATTCTTGAGGGTAAATGCTGCTAGAAATTAGACTTCCTTTTTGAGCTTGTGAGAGGAGAGATCACATACCTTTCATGTCATTTCGGAAGTGAGTGAGGCTTGTCAAAGTAGAGGAGATTCCTGCTCGACCCTGGAAAGAGCTTATGCAACATCCAAGCAAAGGTTGTAAGGTTCTTTTATTCATAAAGTTAATATAATCAAGTTTGCTTTTCTCAATGAACTGTCTCTAATGGTTTATTTTATGAGCTCCTTGATCTTCACAATGAACATGTTTTATTATATTATCTATGCAGGTGTTCTTTGATGTGTGTTTGTTTGTGTATGCAAGTTATTAAAAGGGAACTGCTTGAAGCTGTTGGAACAAAGCTGCCACAAACAAGCGTTGGATCGAGGTAGGGTCTATTACACCTCTTAGTTTTCATTTATGAATTGAAACATGTTTAAAGAAAAGTATATTTGCTTGTGCTGCTTGTTGCTAGATATCATTTGATACTAGGGAGATCGGTCTTGTCTGCAAGAACAATTTATCCGGCCAACAAATTGGCGACTCCAACTGTTCCTATCGACATTTCAGTCAAACCTGGGATTGTTGAAAACATTCACATAGGTGCTTCTTGTACGGACACTGAAATGGGTCGTTTATTGGGATTTGTTCTTTCGAAAGCCAGCATTCGCATCGATCCTTCGAAGGTCGAAGCCATTGTCAAATTACCACCTCCTTCGACTCTTCGCCTACTCCATAGTTTGCAAGGGGAAGCAAACTTTTTACGTCATTTCATTCCTAACTACACTGAGATTACAAAAGGTTTCACCAGGTTGTTGAAACAGAACACTCCATTCTTTTGGGATGAGATAGCTAACAAATCTTTCGATGCACTTAAACACGCGTTGACCCATGCGCCGTGATTGCATCCTCCCAACTACAACCAGGATTACTTCTTGTACCTCACCGCTTCCCATTCCACCATTTGGATGGTCTTAGTTCAACAGGATGAATTCGAGAGTGAACATGTGATCTATTATCTTAGTCAGACTCTAACTCTGACTGAGTTAAAATATTCACATGTGGAGAAACTGGCCTTGACAGCAGTACAAGTTGTTCAAAGATTTCGTCATTACATTTTACTACGTAAAACCACCGTCATTTTTTACTGTAACCCTATGCAATACATTTTAACTAAACAATTGTTAGGGGGAAAGTATTCCAAATGGATTGTCATCCTGCAGGAATTTGACTTGGAATTTGAAAAGGCCAAGTCAAAGAAGTCTTTGGTTTTTGCGGAATTGATGTGTGACTTCCCTCGTGCTGATACTGAACATGTGGTGGAAGAACCCATTGCGAATGAATCCTTGTTCCTTATTAGCACTGTTGATCCATGGTATGGATATTTCATTATCTATCTCCAGACCCAATCTTTTCGGCTTGACATCTCACGATCTCAGCGCCGGAAAATACGTTTCCAATCCCAACCTTACACTATTATTGGAGATATTCTTTATCGTCCTGGGGTGGATTCTGTTTTCCGACGTTGTCTAACTCATGAAGAGGCTGAAAAGGTTCTTAATGGCTGTCACTCTGGAGCGTGTGGCGGTCATATGTCTGGGTATGCCACAGCCCAAAAGATCTTGCGCGTTGGCTATTTCTAGTCGTCCTTATTCAAAGATTGTATCACTACAGTCCGGAAATGCCACAATTGCCAAATTTTTTATCGTAAGATGTGCACTCCACCTGCTCCTATCCACCCTATAATTGCCGTCGGTCCATTCGCAAAATGGGGTATCGATTTTATTACATGTAAACCTCACTCGGCCGGGGGGCATGCATATATCATCATTGCGGCAGATTATTTTACCAAGTGGGCCGAGGCAATGCCTACATTTTCGGCAGATGGCAAAACTGCTGCGATTTTCATTTTCAATCACATAATTACTAGGTTTGGTGTTCCTCAAGCGATTATCACTGACCATGGGAGTCATTTTCGAAACATCATGATGACTGAACTTACAGATCAACTTGGCCTGTGTCACGATAGTTCCACTCCATATTACCCACAGGCAAATGCTCTGGTTGAAGCAATCAACAAAGTTCTAGTAACTATGATCCAATGAATCATTGGGATTCATAGGTCGAATTGGCATAACATGTTATTTTCAGCGCTTTGGGCATACCGAACCTCAGTCAAAACATCAACAGGTTTTACTCCCTTTCAACTGGTTTACGGTTTAGAGGCAGTACTACCCATTGAACGCGAAATCCCGTCATTACAAATTGTCGTACAATTCCGAAGAAGAAAAACATTTATTATACTTAGCTCAATTATATGAGAATCGACGTGATGCTGCATTAGCTATCGAAACTCATGCCAAAAGAATTAAAGCTCAGTATGATCAGAATGTTACACCCCACAATTTTTCGGAAGGAGACCTAGTCTTACTTTACGATCAAGCAAACGATAAGCTAGGGGCTGGCAAATTTTGTACCCATGTGGCATGGTCGATATTGTTAAGCGAAAAAACTGCAAAAGGGGCCTATGAATTAGAAGATTTTGACGGTGTCTCTTTAGGTAAACCTAGGAATGGGCTTTATCTAAAGCGATATTATGCTTAAAATATTAGTGTGGAGATTTTTAGACTAGTTTCTTTCTAAGTTTGGTGTGTTTTTAGATTAGGAATGCGTGCTTTACTTTATAGAGTGTTTTTCATCATTATTCCTGCTTATCTTGATTTTACTCTTGATATTGCATATGTCGACGCCTCCCCAAACATATATCGGTTTTGCTAATGGCGTTTGTCGTAGTACACGGAACATCTCTTCCGCACCTTGGGTTATCTATTCGCCCTTTGACGAGTTAGTATCTATGCATTGGGTAAGCCTCGGTCAAACAACGAACAACATTGCAGAATACAGTGTAGTGATTGAGTTATTATCTGAATCCATTTCATTTGGAATTCGGAGTTTGACTGTTAGGTTAGATTCAGAACTCGTTGTATTACATCTTAATAGAGTTTATGCCATTAGAAATCCAGTGTTATTGCGATTATTTTTTAGAGTCTGTCTCTTGGAACGAGAATTTGATTACATCGAATATCAGCACATTCCAAGATATTTAAATACATTAGCAGATGCAGTTGCTTCTCGAATGTTAAATAGACATTTGCATTAAATCAAATAGTAAATTTAAAAACATCCCATAACATGTTTTGCAAAATAACCAATAATAGTGATATAGCATAGCATAGAAGTGTGTCAATATATACATCGTCTTCGATCATAGGTTAAAAAACACCTTATGATCGACAAAAATGATAGCACAGAAAAGGTCCAAAATGAGTCTACAAGGCAATCATCCTATCATTGGTGATGATCCCGATAAGACACCACTGCTCGGGCCACCCTACAAAGGAACCTCCTAAAAGGTCATGGGACCCAAATCACATAGCGCTGAAGCCTAAGAGGAATGTCATCTATGCTGGTCTCCAGAATATCTGCAGTCAAGCGCTCTAGATGTCTCTCCAACTTGGCCAAGGTCTCTGCTGATTGGTCCTGTGGGGCCGGTGCTATGGCAGCTAGTTGTCTTCGATCATAGGGCTGGAGAGTGGCTGGTCACTGTGGACCCACATCTGCATTTAAAAATTTTACTATTAGTTTTGGGATGATTTAAAAAAACAAAATATATATATAAATTAAAATGTTGAAAACAATTTTACCTCTATCATCCCATTACTCTCTTGGTGGAAGAGCCATGTCGGGATCTCCACGATAATCCATCGCAGCGTATGGAAAATCCTTAATAACAAAGAGTTGGTTCTCTAACCAACGGAAATACTTTGGTGTGAATCGAACAAGCTCGGTACCCTCCTCAGGATGGCGGGCCATGACTGCAACCCATCGCATAACCTGAGGATCTGAGGGAAGTCTAGCCTCAACAGTGAGTTGCTATGGAACCAGCATAGGTACCCTCTCTAGGTCAAAGCTAACAACTAAATAACCATATCCAAAGTTATTTAGCTATCCATTCTTCGCCCTAGTCAATTGGCCCTTCACATTGGCCAATACAACATCACACCAGTTAAAGATGGTACCTCGGAAGCAGTCTACTGCCATGCGCATCTGGGAACATGTAGCTAGATGCAATGCTGCGCTCCCACAGAGTCTGGTAACAGTAAAGGCGATCACCTTTAGTTCAGGACGGGAGATGGTTTTAACATCTATCCGTTTGTCTGGATTCTGGTTATTATAGAACTCTAGTCGGAGACTAGCGACAGATTGGCCACCTGGCCTAGATCTGAACAGAGATAACTCTGCACCTCTCTTGGGCAAGCTAGTAAAAAAGTATATGTCATCCGGCTCGATTTCGAGCTGGTTGCCACCAATAATGAAGCACTGGTCCTGCGTGCTCCACCTGTTAACCAGCCATTGTAGAAAGTCTACCTATGCCCTCATGCCAGGAATGGTCGAAAATTTGAATAGCCCGCATGCTCTCAATGCCTGTAATGAAGATGGATGGAGCAATGCAGCTTGATCCACATCGTCGTGCTCTCTTTCTCGCCAAACAAGCATCTTGTGTACCTACATTGCAAAATAGGTGGATTAGAATTTTCATTTCAAAATTCTATGGGGCAAAAATGAGCAATCTAGTGTTTAAAATCCGCGTTCTGCGGGGTTCGCACCCATTCCTTTAGAGAAAGTGCGTAGGTGCGCACTTCTCCTTAAGGACAAGTGCGACACCCCGACTTTTCTATGTGCACAGAAAAATCGGGGTACACAGGGGCCACATGGCGCCCCTGCGCAACTGCCGCAGGCGATTTTTTGCCCTAATTTTCCTCTAAAAATCAATTTCTAAACCCTAAAACAAAATTTTAAACGGATGAAATGCAAGTCAGGGACAATGTGGATTACCTGGAGAAGACGATTCTCAATTCCAGCGGTCGGATTTTTCGCAATCTCCACAGGAAGTTTTTTACCAAAAGCTCTTACTTTTTACTCCAAAGGCAAATGGTAAAAATGAACTTGTAAAAGCCCTTTTTATAAGATTTTTTGAATAAATAAATTAAATTTATTTATTTTTTACTTTGAAAAGGTCATTTTTGGTGCATTTTTATTATTTTTAAAACAAATATGAGTAATTTTTGCAGTTTTTGTGCAGAATATTGGGTATTCAGGTGAAATTGGTAATTTTCAACAAAAAACACATAGGAGTCCTTTCTGACTCATAAAATATGAAAAGATTGCCGAGTTGTTCTTTTTAAACTCGTTAAAACATAATTAAAAAGATGGTCCTTTTACGGCTCTTTTCTGACTGTATAAACATGAAAAGATTGCCGAACTTTTGTCGTTTCAAGTTTGATATTGGTAATAAAATGACATGTTTTCGATCGCTTTCTTTACTTTTTCAGATTGAACGCACTAATTATGAAAAGTACTCCTTGATCGTAATGATCAAGTGGTTCTCTCAAGTATTATTTTATACTTTTTCGGGCTTGGGAGACATAAATTTACGAAAAAGGACAACCATGGAGTTTTCTTAAGTTTTTCTTCTGACTCCCTAAAATTGAAAAATGCCGAGTTTCTCCTATACTGGACTTGTGAAAATTTCACAGTAAAGGACCTGTTCAATTACAAACAGGAACAAACCACTCCTTCCTAGGGTTCGAATCTAAACTAAGTTGGACTCATCCGAAGGATGAGCTTATAACCAAGCAAATGTTATCCTCCTCAAGCTTGTCAAAAATAAAGAGGTACTTTCTAGAAATGGTGGGGGAAAAGAGAGAAAAATGAACCTCTTTTGTCATACTTTGTGTTTGAAAAACTTTCCATCACTCTTGAACACGACACTTTTATTCACCTGGGTTGGGAAATCCTTTACCTAACAGTTAATCAAGCCACATTGAAAGTCTTCAGCCGGTTTCCGAGTATTAGCTTTGGGTCAACTATCACCAAGCCATCTGCAGTATCGTTATGTGTTCAAGAGGTCTGTGCAAATAAACCATTCACCTGCAAAATATCTTCCATCCATCATTGACCATCCCTGAATTAGTCCTTGCCAAATATATTTCTTCAGACTTGATCTATGATTTCGTGTTATGGGCTTGCCTATGACGGATCGCTTTCTATCGACTCCAACTCATTATCTAGAAAGATGATCTAGAAATCGACAATACCTTGGAATCTGCATGCCTCAATGGCAGGTTTCTCGCTTTTGACGACAGGTTGCATCATTGACCTTCGATCAAAGGATTCTATGATGTGTTCGACATTGACTCATTCATTCACATTTCATGGATTGTACTGAGTACTTTGAGGGCCATTGACATTACTGGTGGTTCCTCTCACACTTGTTAACAGTTTACATCATTGACTAGTAATCAAGTGGTTTCTACCATGTTCGACTTCGACACATTCATTCACATGGATAGAATCGTACTAGTTCGGGAAGTAGAAATGAAGACCCTGGATCTAGTTTCCACCATCCAAGCTGCGAGGAATTTTGTTATCATTATATAGTGGACTATTCATAAATAGATGGTTGTGCCCATACTGTGTCCATAAGTTCCTACTTGTGGTGTAATACAAAATCATTCCTATATCAAAGTAGTTTTAGATAATTCTTAGTCAATTTTGATCTGAGCATGGGAATGCCTACCTCAACGATGATATTTTCACATATATATATTTTGTGTTGAATGTTTTTACAGGTTCTAACCAGGGTATCCATAGGAAGATCCTTGAAATGATAAAGTCCTTCACTCTTCTTAGATCATCAAAAAACCATCCTCATCTACTACAGATTTCGCACTTTAGGGGGCAATCTGTTACACAAAAAATTGTCACCATGACTTTCTACAATTTGTGTGAGTCCATCAACACTCATACATACCTCCTTTGCAAGTCTTGAGCCTCAGCTCTTCATGTCAAGCCTTGAAAATGGGAGAAAGACCTTAAAAGTATCTCAAATCCTGGTTTCGCACTTTCTCCTAGCATTGCCTGCGGTGCCGCACCCAATGGTCATGTTTCCTGTGAACCTGACCGCTCTGTCTATTGAGCAATGGGTGCAAACCCCTGTAAAAGTTTAAAAGGCGTGAGTTCATTCTTAAAAACTCATCTTGGGTCACTTCTAGACACTTCTAGAAGGAATATTACGTTGGCAAG
>APFE030424048.1:33982-71708 GCA_000404065.3 Pinus taeda
TCTAATGGTTTATTTTATGAGCTCCTTGATCTTCATAATGAACATGTTTTATTATACGCAGGTATGCTTTGATGTGTGTTTGTTTGTGTATGTAGGTTATTAAAAAGGAACTGCTTGAAGCTGTTGGGATAAAGCTACCACAAACAAGCGTTGGACTGAGGTAGGGTTTGTTACACCTCTTCGTGTTCATTTATGAATTGAAACATGTTTAGAGAAAAGTAGATTTGCTTGTGCTCTTTGTTGCTAGATATCATTCGATATTAGGGAGATCGGTCTTGTCCACAAGAACGATTTATCTGGCCAACACCATGAAGTGGTGCCTCTTCAAAAAATCTTGGGTATACCTCCAAGGCTCCCTTCATTATTTTGATCAAAGGAAGAACCATTTTCAAATGGAAAAAAATAGGTCATTTTATACAAATTAAGAAAAATTTGGATTCCATGATTAACTATTAGTGGTGTTGGATATGAGCAGAAGTTTTCATGCTTCAGGGTTTATTAGGGGTGGTAAATTTGGTTTATGGGTCACTAACATTATCCTAGATTATAAATTATTTTTTCATCTCTTTTTGTTGTAACCAATCTCATTAGTTAGGACATCCCATAGACCAATGCTGCGCTTTTGGTCCTTTAGGTAGAAGTTTTTTTTTTTTTTTTAACCACTATAGTTTGCATAAAAGGTCACAAAAAAGTTTTAAAAAAGCTTCTCAAGTTGACACTAGATCAAACACTCAACAAGGATCATAATCATCGACAACTCATGCATCCTCTCTCATTAATAATTCTCTCCTAGGTAAGTCAACACCCCATGTTCCTCCCAGTGATTTTGTTGTTGCACATATCAGTTTGAATTTGTCTTTATATAATAATTATTATCAACGTATCCTAGTTTAAAGCATGATAATATTGTTTACTATCCTTCTCTTCCTTCCCTCTCTTCATTAGTCCCCATTTTCATTTTACCTTCCCCCTCTCATCCTAAGTCTCATAATCCTCAAGGGAGTTCATACCCTTACCCTCCCTCCCCCTTCCTTGTATCCATAAGCCCCCTATCGATAAATTTATTATTACATGGAATTCATATGATCTACATTCTTGGGACCATCCAATAGATACATTGGCATCCCTTGGAGGTCTAACACAAACACAAGTCATCCTAACCCCATTGACCATAATTCCAACCTTTTGAAAATCACAATAAAATGTTGTGGCCAATATCAATTTTAGAAAGCATGATACCATCTCTAGGTCCCTTAGAGTATGGATAGCCCTCCGCTCGTCCAAGCCCTAAAGTTCTCTCCTTTAATGCACAAACGTTAAGTGGTTCCCCAAAGTTCCTATCCCATTAATGGTTAATAAAAGACTCATTCTCATACATCTTTATGATTCAAGAATCGATTATAAGAAATACTCAGGCCATTGCTACTATTAACCCATTGCTCCCAAATTGGGCCTTTGTGTCCATAGATTCATCAGGTTTATCATCTGGCTCCTTTACCATGTGGATTCATATATTTCAAACTACTTCTTCTACTAAATTTCCTTCTATTATATCTGTTTCTTTGGAAGCTAAGAAATTTGGATTATATTTCATGATATTAAACATCTATGAGCCTTTTGAGGAAAAATTCACCTTCTAGGATGATTTGGAATCAAGTGGTCTCATCTATGGGCCCAACCTTATCCTAGGGGATTTAAAACTCACATTATTTGCACAAGGATTTTGTAGGAAAGGTATGAAGCCAAACTCCCTTTGAGGTTTCTTCTCCAATTTTTTCTCTCATTTTGGCTTGGTTGATATTAAGTTGATCAAGCCCATTCCTTCCTAGTGCAATCGATGATCCAACGATAATGTGGTGGTAAAATTGTTGGATCCATTTCTTCTTTGTTGTTCTTTAATCATTTAAAATGTATTCATTCAATCATGGATTGATTTAAGAGGAATATTCGAGCATCTCCACATTTTGTTTACTAGATATTGGCAAGACGTAGCCCCCCTTTCCTTTCTGATATAGCCAATCATGCTTCTTTGAGTTGAGCTTCAAAAAATTGGTGAAGAGAATCTGGTCCACATCTCCCTTTGAAATCCTGGCCCATGTATGTTCAAATTTGTAGATAATATCTCGCATCTCAATATCCATACAAAAATTTGGATCCAAAAGCAAAGAGATGCCCAACAACCTCATCTTAAGCAAGTAGAACATGTCATTCAAGAAATTAATGAATAATATCTCTTCAAAAATTTCTCTATTGATCCTATAGCCTGATTATGGAATGCAAAATTAGAGGGGAAGGTACTCCTTGGCAGACAAGAATTCAAAGGGAGGTTGAAAAAAAACTGGTATGGATAAGGGATAGAAATAACAAAAGTAAATTGTTTAACAATTTTACATCATACAAATGAAATAAAAAAAAATATATGTGAGATCAAGAGAAGGGATGGATCATTTTCTCTCTCTTTTGAATTCATTGCAACCAAAGGAATCAATCATTTTAAATCCATTTTCATAGAGCCAACGAGATGTCCCATCTAGGATAGCCTACAAATTATCTCTAGCTTTCTACCCTATTTTTCATAAGAGATGAATAAAAAAAAAAAAAAAAGTGTTTGAACAATAAATTAAAACATATTTTTTCTCAATGCAACAAGAGAAGAGCCCTAGGCCTAATGAACTCTCTATGGAATTTGATATTGACCACTATGACTTCCTTCAAAACAACCTCCTTTTTGTGGTCCAAGAATCTCACAAAATAGGAAAATTCTTGGGACCCTTCAATTCTACCTTTCCGACTCTCATCCCAAAGAAGTTTGATGGCACATCTTTTGATGACTATGGGTTTATTTATTACTATAATGTGATCGACAGATGCTTTGAAAGGTCATCAGCAGGTGGATTAATCATTATCAACCAATTCTTCTCTAGAGGACAACAAATACATGACATTATAATATCACTAGCTCAGTAATTCATATATTATTTTGTTTGCATGAAAATGTTGATCATAGCTCTGAAATTGGACCTATCAAAATCATATGATAGAGTTAGTTGGACTTTCATTTGACTAATCCATATTAAGCTGCGGATGAATCTACATATTATTAATTGGATCATGGGTTGCATCCAGAATTCTTCTTTCACATTTCTTATAAATGGTTCTCCTTCTTCTTTCTTTATAGCTTCATATGGACTTCACCAAGGGTTCTCACCCTTCCAACTTTTTTTCCTCAAGCATTTAAGGTTTTGAGCAAGATTATCTCCACTAACATCCACAATGGATCATTTCAAGTTATCAAGGTTACAATAAATGATTCCATTTCACATCTCCTCTTTGTTTACAATGTCATACTATTTTCCCCTACAAACATGAATTTCCTTTTGTCCTTGAAAAAATCTATGGATATTGTATGCTTATCAACTAGCACGATTATTAATGCAGACAAATCATAGCTTATTTATCATGAGATTCCAAATTAGATCATTGTTAAGGTCTCCACTTTCTTCCCTTATGCCCATTCTTAATAGGAATTTGGTTTTAAATACTTAGGCTTCTTTCTCAAGCCATTGGATTATAAATTTTGCAATTGGCTTTGGCTCTACAAGAAGGTGGAAGCAAGGATAAATTTATGGACAAATAGACTCCTCTCCACATGAGGAAGACTTAATATCATAAAATATCTTCTTGAAAGTATTCCAATATATTGTTGTTCAATTACCACCAGCCCTAAAGGAATCCTCAGAAAAATTTAGAAATCTTGTTATCAAATTACTTGGTCTGAAGGTAGAAAATAGAATGGTATCCCATTGGTTGAAAGAAATCAAATTTCCATGCCTAAAAAATTAGGTGGAATAGGACTCAAGAATATTTATTCCTTTGGAAACGATCTCGCTACCCATAGCCTATGGTGTTTGATCCACAACTCTTTACTTTGGGACTTGACTCTAAAAGCCAAATATTTCCCTTCAATTTATTATGCAAAATGGTTTCATAAGCTACATTAATCATAAAAAGGATCCATTGTATGGAGTAATTTTCTCAATGATTTCCTCCTCATAAGGAACTGCACAGTCTAGCACATTTGGAAAAAAATAAAATTGGCCTCAACTCATGGTTAAGGGAAGGAGAAAATTATTGTATATCAAATTAACTCATTCAATTTTTACGTAATTGTAGGTTAATCCCTTCTAGCAGATATAAAGGCACATTATCCTCAAGCTTGGAATCACGAAGTCTATATTTCTACAAAAAATAAGGGTGTCACTAATCAACTAGAAACATAATAGTACTATTATATATCCCTTTTGGCCCAAAATTTATCCATCTCCAAGACATGGAAGATGATTTAATATGGTCAAAGAACCTACAAAATGGGGAAATTTCTAGTAAGTTGGTATAAGCTTCTTTCATTGAGTTTTCTTTCAATGGTGAACAAAAATGGTGATTGTCACCTTTGTGAAAAATTCACCATCCACTAAATAAAAATAAAATTGTATGCCTAACCTTAAACAATAAACTCCTAAATTGGGATGTTGACGTACTGCATGGATAATTTGGGTCTAGCCACTACTCATCATGAAAATCTTGTATCAAATATATTCAACATTTTTTATATCTTATAACTATACTACATAGATTTGTGGAAATTTCATGACCTAAATCAGTTTGTCCTCCATTTGGAACAAGACTAGCCTAGAAGAGAACTTCAGTTCATAGATGGAGAATAACTCAAATAGGAGATTTGGAAAAGGAATGAGAATATTTTTTAGTCAAAGGACATTCCCACAGTGGTCTTTGTTGGTCTCATCATGAAATTATACAAAATATACAAAACTTATACCAAACCCAATCGAACTCATAATCCTATTTAGCCTCAAATCAATAAAGGAATTACATGGGGATATTTTGGTAATGCATCACAGGGACACCCCACCCCCCTCCAAATTCGACATTGGAGTTATATTCCTCTCTATAAGAAATTCCTTGTTAGGTATTTCTCGGGATGGGAATGAAATAGCCATGCTAAATTCATAGCCTTACACACGCTACTTTTTCTTTGTATCCCAAAAACATGTAACAAAATTACAAATAATGGGTGATTCCTAGTAACTAGACTTTAAACAAATTGTAAATTGAGAATATATATATCTTTAGGCGGTAGCTCAATACATCCATGAGGCTCTTCAATATTTTGAATGGATGTATTTAACCCACACCATTCAATAACTCAACACTTAAGTTATTTCACTATCCAAGGAAACCCTAGAGATGCACATAGGACAATTCTTAATTATTTATGTCTTCGACGAGGAAGTGGTGGATCAAATAAAAATCCACCTTTAATTGTTCACTCTTTTCATGTCATTCTCACACAAGTTATTTTTTTTCCAATTTTTTTTAGATATAAGATATAATGAGCTAAGGATAACAACACTGTGAATCGATATATGATCAAGATGATGGAAGAAAGAAGATGTTTTTGTATACAGTTTTGTTAGGCATGGTAAAAGGGCATGTTCCCTCATAGAAAAATAAAGTAAACTTATCCATCATAGGGGAAGGAAGGCAAATAATTTCCAACGAGTAGTAACCTGTATATCCTTTTTCTTTTGATAAAAAACTTTTTCTTATGGGAAAGAAAAGAAATATATAATTGTGTTACTTAATATGGATACCAAAATAATTTATTTATGGCTAAGATCTCTAAACAAAAAAAAATGATATAAAATTATGTTACTTAATATGGAAATTAGGATATATTTTATGGAAGGAGCTCTGGAAACCCTTGTGGTGGTTAGGGTTGAAACCCTAGCCAGAGAATATCTTCTACGTTTCCATGGAACTTCTGTAGATTGCTGAATGGTAAATTCATGTGATTTGGAAAATAAATATGTTTCTTTTGCAGGTATGCTTGTCGGGCAATCTACCTCATCTTTGGTTTCATATAACTCTATGTTGAGTCTGGTTATGGTCTTCTGTTGGTGCAAGAAATTTCTTCTCTTAATGTTCTTGTGGATGAGGAAGCTATAGATTGTGTAATATATTTTTCAGAGAATGGTTTGGTTTGTAGGTTTAATGGGTTCTAGCTTTCATTGGCCAATCTTCATAAATCAATCTTTGAGACATGGAAGCCCCTTTTAATGGACGAGATGAATATTTACGCTATGGCACGGGGTTCCTTCATTGTGGTTTTAGAAAATATTGAAGACAAGAAGACTATTTTTGAAGCTGGATTGTGGTTTTGGGGGAGTGCTAGCCTCTGCATGTAGTCTTAGTCTCCCACTTCTGATCCAGTAAAGACATTGATTTATTCAACCCCAATTTCGGTAACATTGTCGCACCTTCCCTTACATTTCAAGATAAACCTTCCAATTTTTAATATTTCAACATAGTATCCTTTGATGTCCTTATCTTTTCCATTTTTAAGTTACTTAACTCCTAACCTCTATGTCTTCCATAGAAAAATCTACATACCCTATAGGAATGTTTGAAATGGTGTCCATGGCACCAGGAATTTCATAAATATTTTTAAGGTAGGAATTCTAGTATTTCAAGGAAATCATATTACTTTCTTTAGTATTACAATTTAGCATTTATCTCTAAAAATTCCCAAATTTAAGTTTAGAACTAGATGCAAAAGTTACTCTTGCTTTCTATTTATATAGTACATTTTATTCCAAGTTTAATTTGGATTTTGTATGCATTTATCTTATGAAATTTTAAGGAATCATTACAATAATTCCCAATGGCTTTTATAGCATTTTTTCATGCATTATCATAACAAAGGTTTATTTTTTTATTATTCTTTTTACACAACAACTTGATACATAACTTACTAATGGAAGTAGAAAGGGTTGTCATAAAATTATAGTAGAGGTATTTGATGCTTTCTTTATAAATTAGGATGTTTAACTCATTATTAAATCTTTTAGGAAAATATCAGCATTATTTTTGTCAAAACTTATGTACACTTGTTTAATTTTCTTCAATGACGCTCTTGTGCATAACAAAGTTTAGAGTAAGAGTTAAAATTTTGTGATCAAATTTGGGCTCATGGGCATTGAATAAGTCAAAATTTATTATTTTTTTGTCTACAAGGATATTTCATATCACATAAACCACAACACTACTAACTAGCCCATGAATAGAATTCATCAAATTGGAGTTTGGCCACTTCATTCCACCATTAAAAAGTATTAGTTAATGAGAATTACAGACCTTGACTAGCTCGATACCAAACAAATTATTCATCAATACTTTAAAGTATCCTTTCCGTTTTTAGTTAAAAATAATGTCCTCATCAATCCCTAAAGGATTAGTGTTAGAATAATTTCTTAAAGTAAAAGTTATAGGATTGAAATCTCCCAACAAGAGGATTTACCTTCATTTCTCACCTCAATAATATCTTGCTTGTTTTTCTTATAATAAGGTAGAATTAATAAGTAAAAAATAACAAATTACTATATAATTCTTCTTAACATTAATATTGTATATTTGGATCGAAGTATTTTGATTGAGGGGCCTAACTTATGGAATTAAACATGAGGAGAAATAATATTTTTTATGTAACAAGCTATGCCTCATGTCCCTTACTAAGGCAAATCATTCTATCCTATAGAACTTAGCCTATTTGTGCTACCATCCTTCAATTAGACAAATATTATCATTTCCACTTGGAATTAGTTTCCCAAATTCATATTTATTATTATTAGTATTTATTCTTAATAACAGTTTTTCAATTTCTAATAATTGTCCATTTTCCTTTCTACTTTTTCCTTAATTCATTTATTGATATTATTAACCATTTTAAGCTTAAATATTTATGGCCATTGTAAGTTACCATGACACATATGAGGTAATTGTAAATTGTTTAGCCAGGGTTATTTTATTATGATCATACTCCAGTTCCATTAAATTAATAAAATTTATAATTAAATAAAAATAAATAATAATAATAAGAGATAATGTTGGCTCACATTAAATAGTAAAAGCAATAAGCATAATGAATCAATTCAATTCAATTTGTTGTAGTGTATTTTTTTTATTAATACCACAATAGATCCATTTTAGTTGCATATTTACCACTAATGGAGAGGGATCAAATATGTTGAGGTGGAAGCTTCTTTTTCATGAAAGCAGAAGCATGTTGATCACATGAAAGCATGAAACATATTGTGAACA
The DNA here is from genome assembly GCA_000404065.3 of Pinus taeda. Classification (NCBI taxonomy): domain Eukaryota; kingdom Viridiplantae; phylum Streptophyta; class Pinopsida; order Pinales; family Pinaceae; genus Pinus; species Pinus taeda. Next base: position 42,161 of record APFE030424048.1, read on the forward strand.
ACATATGCATGAAAGCATGTTGACTCTGATTTTATTATTATAAGTGAAAGTAACCACTAGCCCCAGTAGTGGAACATCACAGTCAAGAACACCTGCTTGTCAGAAGAAGTATACACACTCTATGCTATGGAGAGTGAAGGCTCTTCACAATGCTCCCAAGCTCTTTCTAAGCCTAATCCTAGCCAAACGTTTGTCTCCAAAAAGTCTCTTCTATGAGTTATGAGGTTGTATTTATAACAAGAGGGGGGTGACTCTTCAACTCCCGTTTGTGACCTTTGGTCTACCCTAATGACTCTTCAACTTATTTATAGAATGACCCATTACATTACATGGTGACTTTCCATATTCCAATATTGACACCTAGAATTTTACTTACAACATAATTACAAATAATATTACATTTTCTATTCTTACCCATATAAGAAAAACTAGGGTAGAGACAGCCTAACTAGACATAACACTATGATGTTGGAGTTTGGGGGAATTCCAGCTCAACAACATCTACTTTCTACTTCTTGGTCACATACTCGTGCTAAGCTTGGTATTGTGTGATGGTATCCTCAAACTACTTCATAATGTCTTTCTAGAAATGGACTCTAGCCTCCATGGCATCTGGGTACACTGTCTTGGAATCTTTATCCAACTCATTCTAAAGCACGAGTAGTATTATCTTGACTTTGACAGGGCCACCAATGAACTTCTGCATGTTGTGTGCATTCAACTGCAAATATTCCCTTGTGGCCTCCTGACTTAGTTTGTCCAAGTACTCTTCGACCTCCTGCCATACTTGGTTCTTAGGTTTATCTTTAGTGAGGGAACTGATTGATGGGTTCTGGTGTGTTCTCACCAAGACATCCAAACTACCATACAACCGCACATATGAGTCTTGTGTGCTGCCAATGAATGAAGCGAGCTTCTTGTTGTTCTAAATCAACATTTGAGCCTTCACTTTCTCCCGCTCTTCTTGTGGCTTCATTTTCTTCACTGAGTCAAGCAGGAACCCTTTGAACCACATTTTCCACCCCTGCACATAGGTGATGCAAGCATGTATTTTTTTTAGAGTTTTAAAAAACTCTTTGCTTTGCTATTGTAGGCCATGCAAACGAACAACTTCTTCATGCATGGTGACAACCTGTCATAGTGCTTCTGCATGGTTTATCCAAGTGTTGATACTTCAAAAAGTATTATTGTTTGCATCTCCCCCAATGCAGAACTGCATTCTATATTGCTTCTCGGAGTTATTTTTCCTCTTTCCTGGCAGTCTACAAGTTCTTTACTAGTTTCTCATTGTCGATCATAAGATACTAAACATTTGAGCTTGTTTCTCCTACACAAGCCAATCTATCATTGGCAATGGAAGTTGGATGCTTCCTGGAATTTGAAACTATCACCCTTTTGTTGATAAAGGCAAGTGATGCATGATCATCCAGAAATCTCTTGCTCCATGCTTGTACATCCTCATTTGGAACTCATCGAATGATAGATTGTACACATTCATGACTGGATCAACATCATGGAGAACAACATCTCCTTGCTTACTCGAGGTTGGCTCTACTATTGGAGGTGGTGAATACTGAGGGATCACCTTTGGTGCTCTTGGCATCAGGTCAACGTCTTCATGTTATAGATCCTGTTCCAACTCCATGTCTGCAATTTCGATCAATTGCTCAATATACTGAGAAAGCTCCCGATCTTGGATTTTTTCACCTTCCTCTTGAGTTGTTGGTTATTCTTGCTCTTCAACCTGTATCAGTGATGTTTCTTCTATCATCACACCTTTCCTTTGTTCCTCTTCCTGCTTCTTCTTCTCTTCTCATTCTCTCCTCCTCAACTCATGTTCTTCCTTCAGCTTCTTCTTTGTCTCCTGCAACTTTAGTTTTGCTTTCGGCAACCTCTACTTTTCTCTCTTCCTCTTCTCTTCTCTCTTTATCCTTTGCTTCCTCTTTTCTTCTGCTTCCAAATATGACTTTGTGATAAGAGGATATTCTTTCATTTTGCAACTTTTCTCTCCCTCTGGAGTATTAGCAATATTCCTCTTCCCCTTCTCCTGCATAGGATTGTTGCATGTTGTTGTTGTTATTGTTGCTTTCAAAACTGTTGTTTTCCATGGAGCATCCTTCAAAATCCTCGCTATACTAATAGACTCATTGATTCTAGAGGCATTTTAGAAGTACCTCCAAGGATCCTATTTTGGCCAATGAAATTCTCCATTTATCCACGAAAGGGAAGTTTCATACAATGGTCCTTGCAAATAATGTGGGGATCATATGGATTAAAGTCCTTGGTGCCGAACCTAAATTTCACTATGTCCTTAGCATCGGCATCTACAAATTTCAACTTCTTAATCTCGTATAATCTGATCCGCAAAGCAAGAGTGGGCCATGGTTCTTTCTTCTTCCTATGCAGTGTTTCTGACAACCTTGCAATGAGTTGGTATGATACTTCTTGCATGATTAGTTTGTCATTGGCATACCTTGGTAAGACATGCGGTAGCATCTGTCATTCAAACACTTTGATGAACATGCCACCTGGTGAGGCATACTAATCTGCAAAGTCTATTATCACCTCCATTGATTCTTGGGACATGCAAGGTGGATCGTGTTCAAATATAAACTTGCATAGTGGGATCATAAACTGGTCAGTTAGTCGTGCCATTACTCCTCGATAACTACATTTTGAAAGTAACTTGCAATAGATGTTCATGGAAATCTCTCATGGTGTCCATGTCAATTTCATGCTAGGGAACTGCTGCTATGCACAGATTGAATCCCATAAGTATGCAGACATATAGAGCCTTCCTTTCTCATCCTTAGGAGGAATTAAAAGTTATGCTACATGGGCCTTCAATTGTTAATCTAACAGATTTGATGAGTTGAATGGCCTTCCATCATTCACCAACTGATCCAATAAGACTACCCACCCTTCACAAAAGGTTTTTGTGCTCTCCTAACCATGGATTCTGCAAGCGAAGGTAATAAAGAGTTGGTAAGCCTTCGTGAGGGACTTTATGTTATACACATAGGTGGGTGTTTGTCGAAACTTCGATGGCTCTTTCACCGAGTACTTGACAATGTCACTTGTGTTCGCATAGTTGTGGGTGGCATGAAAGAGTGAGTCCATGTGCTTTATTGGCTCAATCAAGTGATATATTTGCTAAAGATATTTTTCCCTGAAGGTGGAAAGGTTTTGCCCGCTGGCACTGCTTAATCTCATAGCTTGTTCATCCATATGTGATACAATCCAACTGATGATGTCCACACATGGGAAGGTGGGGTACCTGCATGCAACCTTGTATAACCCTGACTGTCATCTATTAAGATAAACCTACTATTCCTCTAAGTTTGAGTCAAATTCTTTTGCAAAAGTGTCTTTGACCAATTTCCATGTTAGTGTTATTACCTTCTCTATAAATAGTTGAGTATCAACATACACTGGTAAATCAACTAATGTCTACTCAACCACTTCCCCAATACTACTCTCGATGGTTTCCTTTGATGTAACTCTCTTAGATGCCATGTTAGTTGTGACTGCTGGAGGTATTCTCAACAATTGTTGTACCTATGGGTCATAGAGGACACTTTTAAAGAAAAGAACTTCAAGGAAAGTTCAAGTAGCAAGTCGGGCACTATATAGGAAGGATTGTGCAATTTTTCTTGATAGGGGGGATGGCATAACTATGGGAACTGCACACTGTGTAGTCCCAGCTACCAAGGTGGAATCATAATGATTTGAAGTGTACAATGCACAGCTCAACTTGGGAATAGCCTTGGGAGAGACTATGGATTACAGTCGCAGTGGCAAAGATGAGAGGTTGGCTCCTAGAACTACGTAGTGCATAGTTGGATCCAAAATGAGCTACACACTATGAAATTCCAGAGGCCAAGCTTGTGGCATGAGCCTCCAAATTGCATAGTGCCAACTGTACAAAGTGAGATCCACCCAAGGTAAACCTTATCTTCCCAAGGGAAGTGTTAAAAATAAGCAGATCTGAGAGATAGTGTGAATCTGAGTGCAGATCTGACTAAGTGTGGATAGATGCATGTGAATCCAGTGCAATAATTGATTAAACAGAAGTAAAATAAAGTATGTGAGGAGAGTCGCAGCAACGACGACCATTGATGCAAAAATAGGAAAACTAATGTGACACTAGGGAAAGGAAATCTAAAACTTGAACAAGACTTCTACAAGTTAAAATAAGTTAAAATTCCAACAACAATGAAGAGAAATAAGTGAAACAACACACACAAAATCCAAACAACAAAAAGTGGCAGAAAAAGCAGCAAAAGACAACAAAAGCAAAATTCACCCGGAAAAGCAACGATGATAGCACTAAAGGCTCCTTGATCTCCTTGAGAGTGATAGAGCTCCAAGATCGAATGTGAAAATGAGCTCTAGCAATGTCGATTAAATAGATTTGGAAAAATTAGGGTTTTTGACCTAAATGCCTAAAATCAAGGAAAAATGACACTTGGTGAAAGTTTCTAAAAATAGAGCAAGTGCCTCCTTTGGGATACTAAAAATAGATCCCTATTTTTTAGGGATTCTTTTTTAGTTTTTTTTTTGCTTTTTCCGGGGAAACTTACCATGCACATTTTCGGGAAAGACAACGCAACTCCAAGAACTACGCAAGTTTCCAGCTCAGAGCACTATGCAGTTTTTGAGCTTAGTGAGGATTGTAAAATTTTTGGGCTCAGTGTTGGGCTTCCTACTCATGAATGCACATTTCTTGAGATCAAGGCTCACTGGTAGTTAGGACTATGCAATTCCCATCAGTAAGGCTAGTTTTCCCTCAAGGATTGCACAGTTTCTTGAGGCAAGCCCAGAACTATTGTGGGACCAAGTTAGGAGATTAGCTTGTGAGTTATAAAATCAACTAAGTAAGAAAACGCAAGCCAAAATGAGAAGGATAAGTCTCATTTTAAGCACAAGTACTTGGATCAGTGTAAGATGAGCTATTGTGGTTAAGAAGGAATGCTCCAAAATTGAAGCATGCACAAAATTTCGGAGGATGGTTCTAGTCGCTACAACATTGGTGACACAATAATAGAACTCTAGCTCTCTGTATGGACCTTGTCTCATGCAAAGCAATTCTAACTCTTCCAGAAGTATCGTTCATTTCTTTGATTATCATATCTTCTTCACTTAGCTTGAGTTAAATATGTAGTCCCTACCATTCTCTTCATTAGTAGCACACATAGCAAGCCAAGTCCAACTGAGTTGTTTCTATTGGGGATGAGGGGTATATAGTTTCACAAGTCAAATAGGCTATCATATTTTTAATTCCATCTCTAGTGTTGCTCCACTACTAGCAGGACTTGCAAGTACCCCGATGGAGTCACTTCAAGAACACAAGCATTGCTCCGCTACTAGTGAGCCTTGACAGTGCCTTAGCAAAGTTACTTGCTTCAATTATTTGTGCAAGAAGACTTTCTCTTCTTTCACCCTTTATTCCATTTTTCATTTTTTCATTTTATTTTGTTCAAAGAGTTGTGCATAGGAACTTATTTATTTCATGAGGTGGAAGAGGGATCCCAACCTATTGAGAGAAATATAGGTTGTCCCTTCAAAGAAGGATATTTATATATACCTCTGACATACTTGTTAAGTGTTTTACCCTTTCCTTACTCTACTTGACTTTGTTGACAAGGGTTAACTGAAAATAGACAACCAATTAGAGTAGGCATCACTAGTTAATAGTGTAAGAATCGTGGTTTCACCATGACTCTCTCTGAAAATAATGTATTTTCCATCATAGTATCATTGACTAAAAGAAATGAAAGATTCACATAAAGAGAGGGAATATAGAGATAACCAAGTGGTTATAGATGTACAAGTTTCTCTTGACTTCTCCTTGTTTGTCTAGGAAACCAAACATGGTTTCATGCAAAACTAACCTACAGCTACAAAAGAAAACAAACTAAAGGCAAGAAGCAGGGTAAAGGTAAAACAAAGTAAATCAAATCAAGGAAGAAAACAAGAAAAGAAAACAATTACTCATACTACTAACCTAAGTAGAACTGAGGCCAACTCATGTGAAGTGATACTTCCAATGTTTCCATCAACGCATTGGCTGGCCCATGTAGGTGAGAGTATGCATGTCAAGAAGGATATACAATCAAACCAACAAACAAGAAAGATGAGACGATACAAGCCAAAAATTTCGAAGCGTGAATGAACCCGCTGAAATGTAAAATAAAAAATCACATGAAAGGAACTCTACAAATGTGCCATGGTTTCCTAACACATTTCGAGTCAAAGACAATTAGGTACAGACTTTCAAACTTGAAAAATGAGAAAACATGAAGAAAGAAGAAAAATTATGTTTTGCAACAATTCTTGCTATGTATGACTCCTCCAGATTGAGTGATAGGATCGTGTGATACAAATGGAATATGAAAAAATGGTAAGATAGATTAATTCTCAATGTGAACAATAGAGTGATGAGGAACCTAGAAAGATTCAACACATTTCTGATCCAAAGTGGAACTGACCTCAAGGCTACAAGAACCTGACATAACAATCTTCTTGGGCTGAAGTGCCTCGACAAAATGGGGAGGTTCCAATTCATCATAATATGGATCATTGAATAACGATGGCTTATAAAGATCAATAGTGGAAGAATTAAAATCATGATTGGATGAGTGAACGAAAAAATCACGATAGCCATGATCATAAAGTTCTGGATCATGAATAGAGGCATCCTCATGATATGACAAATCATAAAGAGGGGATAATGGAAAATGATAAATTTCATCCTCTATGTTTCTAGAAAGGTAAGATACGAGATTGGGAGGATCAGGGAAGACATAGTTTTCCTCTCAGCATTCAAATGAAAAATTGGCATTCTACATGTTCTGCGAATGATCGAAAGTAGAAACATCCAAAAATGAATTTTCACAAGATTGAACACGAATGAAATAATTATGGAAAATGTTAGGAAAAAGCAGAGAAGGTGAAAATAGAAGGAGGTCATCCTTCACTGCAGATGCTTGTTCAGATTCCCATATATACTCATCAAAAATGATATCGCACATTGGCTTCTCAACACCAACTCCATCCAGAACTTGATCCACATGAATATCACAAGAGAGATCTGAGACAGGTGAACACAACACACCAACATCCAGAGGATTAGAGGGACCAAAGGACAGAAGACAAGGAGATAGCACTTCATCACAACCATCAGAGTCACGTTCCAAATTTGCACAAAAATTCTAATTAAGTGGGGTAGGAGGAGAAGGTGGTAAATTAATAGGCGAATTCTCAATTTATCCAACCTTGACCTGCAGGGCTAAAGTTGTTTGATGATAAGGGGAAGGAGGGTCACTAGGAGAAGCAACCTTCTCTCTCTCGGATTTATAATCTCTAACACTGAGGTATCTTGGGAGAGGTTTGAAATATTCTAACTAGTGTGGATTTTCATAAATGTGAACAGGATATTGAAATCTTCTAGTTAAAAATTCCCAATAAACTTCATTTTCAAGAAATTCAAAATAGTAATTAATAAAACGATCTTGAAAATCATGAAGAGATTCGTTAGGTCTTTTTCTAGATTTTAATTTTTTCTTATTAAGCACTTTACGATCATAGAGAAAAAAAGTGTGGCATGATCCAACAACAAACAATTTGAAAGAGTGTAAGGAGACTGCGGTCAATGTGTGACACCATTTCTTTGTGCACCCTTCAAACATGAGAGAAAATAACCCACAGGAAACATTGTCAGAATGGATGTCATGCTTGTCACAAAAACTCAGAAATCAACTTCGTTCCTCAGCAAGATTATTCCACCCTCGCCATTGAACTTAAATTTAAACAAGTCATTAAAAATGCTCACTGACACATTCAAATTTGTAGAGTTAGAAAAACATGTCAAGGTTATGATTTGGAGAGAAGTCATCAAATATGTGTAGAAATTCAAAACAGACTTCAAGGGCTCAACCTCTCATCTGGCCCTCTTTCTAGCACCATAAATGTTAATGGTGTTGGACCCACCAATATTTGGGGGATCTCCCGGATATGAAGTCCCAACTAGACCTCACATTTTTGGAGTAGGAGTCCCAACAGTGGATGGTAATGTTATGCCTTGACCGCGAAAACGCACAAAGGAAAGTATGATAAATTTGGGTAAGAGAAAGTGTGTGACCCTGCAGAGAGTTAAGTGTGATGCATGAAGGTTCCAACACACGAAGGGAAAAGGAAGTGCACTGCTGGAAGCCTATAATAGTATGTAACTTGAAAGGAACACATGAGCGAAACGACATCACAAGATAGGGTGTGGAATAGTCCACAAGTTAAAGTGATGAGTTAATCCAACAACAAGCATTCAATAAGATTCATGCAAATGCAAAAAGAATAGTTCATAAGCATATGCGTAAGTTAAATAACATACATTGCCAATACAACAAGAATTGTCCTAATGTATAATGATTTTTTCGGAAGGAATCACATTGAAGATTTTGGTCGATGTGTTTCGAACCAACAAGTGTGGTTCATCTTCAGGACACGATGAAGAAACAGATCTAGGAAGAAGGTTAAATAGGGAGACAGGTCAACCTGACAACGATATTTGATTGGGGGAGGGAAAGGGGAATGTTTAATAATGTCTAGATAAATTTTTAATTAATTTTTAATTGTTTATATATATATATATATATATATATATCAACTTAATAATAGTTGTATTTGAATAGGGGTTTTAAATGATATTTGACTCAATTATTTAATTTATCGATATAACAAATATAAATAATCAAAGATTAAAATAATAACAATCCTATATTTTATTATTGTATTCAATCAAATTATATATTAATAAATAATATTTATATTATATGTATTTAAATAATAAAAACTATATAGTAATTAATATCGAAAATATATAAACAAATATATGGTTAGTTATATCGATATATGTAATATTTAATAATATGTTAATCTAAATATAATGAATCCAAATTATTTATAACGATTATATATATATTAAAAATAAATAAATAAATCTAAGATTAGGGTTTTAGAATATTTGATTCTATATATATACATATATATATATATATATATATATATATATATATATATATATATATATATATATATATAATCAAAGATTAACTACTAATAAAGATTAAAATATATAATATATACACATTATACATATACATATAAAGAATAGTCCTACTATATTAACAACATATGCATGAAAGCGTGTTGGCTCTGATTTTATTATTATAAGTGAAATTTTCGTCCGTACATACACCATTGACGACCACTAACCCCAATAGTGGAACATTACAGTCAAGAACACCTGCTCCTCCAAAGAAATATACTCTCTCTATGATATGGAGAAGCCAAGGTTCTTCACAATACTCCCAAGCTCTTTCTAAGCCTAAGCCTAGCCAAAAGCTTGGCTCCCAAAATCGTCTTCTATGAGTTATGAGTTTCTATTTATAACAAGACATGGGTGACTCTTCAACTCCCGTTTTTGACCTTTGGAATACGCTAATGACTCTTCAACTTCTTTACAAAATGACTCATTACATTTCGTGGTGAATTTTCATATTCCAATATTAACACTTGGAATTTCACTTAGAACATAATTACAAATAATATTACATTTTCCTCTTGTACCCATATATAAAAAAATAGGGTAGATACAACCTAATAAGACACATCACAATGATGTTGGAGTTTGTGAGAAATCCAGCTCATCAACCTCCACTTGCTACTTCTCTATTACATATTAGTGCTTAGCTTGGTATGGTGTGATGGTGTCCTCAAACGACTTCACGTTGTCCTACTAGAAATGGACTTTAGCCTCCATGGCATCTGGTACACTCTCTTGGAACTTGTGTCCAACTTGTTCTAAAGCATGAGAATCATTGTCTTGAATTTTACAGGGCCACCGATGAACTTCTACATGTTTTGTGCGTTCAACTCTAAGTCTTCCCTTAGGGCCTCCTGTCTTATTTTCTCCAAGTACTCTTCAACCTCCTTCTGGAATTAGTTCTTGGGTTTAGATTTGGTGAGGGAGCCTAATATAGGTGGATATTGGTGGCCACCTGCATATTCCACCTAGAGACCCCAATCAGTTTCGTTTGTTTCCTTGTTCATTTAAGCATTTACTATTTTTAGTAGTTTTTTGGGTCCTTAACTTGCAGAGTAGTTTTGACCCCCTAAATGTCATTTTTTGGGGGTTTGTGGTAGGCCTATAGCTGTTGGAAGGTGCCTATGAAGAAATCTATAGTACTCAAAGAGACTTTTCCAACAAGGTATCATACGCGCCAAATGGAGATAATATGTCCAAGATACGACCCTGGGAAGTTGGCTGCCCAACTAACCCCAACAGTGCCCACAAACTCTTGGTGTTACATATCCTTGGGTTAGGGTTTTGGTTGTTTAGGGTTTTCTCATGTCTTCCAATAATAAATAGGCCCTTGAGCCTCATTGTAACACAATTCAGAGGCATGTAGCCACCACATCTCTTCTAATAGATAAGCTACCATCACCCGAGCTATCTTATTTCCATTCTATTTGTAAGCATAGTTCAATATTTTTATATTAATGAAATGAAGTGTTTTTTCTGCTCCATCTCTATGTTTATGATTATATCTGTAAGTTTTTGTGTTCCTGTTTAAGTTTAGATCAATGGTATCAAAGTGGTATGCTCTTTCTATGTTTTTCTTTGCATGTCCCCAACGAGGTCAAGGTATAAGTAGTTAGGGCTTGATTTGGTTTAACCATTGCAAGATTAGCATTGCAAAACCTAATGACCTCCCATGGCAAAACAAAAGAAAGATGAGAGGGTAGGATATCCTTTCAAACTTTTGTTGTAGGAAGCCCTCAAGTGACAGAGGGACATGGTGATGGATAACTTTGCCCAGATCCTTCGACAACTACCCAAGTGTTGGCATTATGGCACAGGTTTGGCGCTATGGCACAGGTGTTGTCCTTGATGGAAACTCACTCTGGTGACAGATCACAATTCAGGCACTCAGAAAGAAGGAAAAGATACATACGCAGGTTCACTTTGATGAAGCCGCATATACATGCAGGTTCTGTGAAAGAAAATAGTGTATACACATGTTGGTCCAAACAAAGCCGTGTATACATGCACTTTCATGCAAGGAAAAGTGCACACATGTGGAGAGCTTATTTTTGGTCCGTGGTATTTAGTCCCTGGTATTTGAACCTATGGTTTTTGGCCATGGTATATCGTCATAAGTGTTGATCCCAAGTATTGGGTCCATGGTATTGAATTGTTATGGTTTTTGGACCGTGGTATTGTGAAAGGCCTAAGGCTATAAAAGAGGAAGGAGATCATTTGGCAAGGAATGATCTGAATTATTGAATATCTGATAAAATGCTAGATTTGGAATACAGTGACTAGGTTATGGTTCAAATCTGGATCTAAAGGAAGAAGGAACTTGAGCGCAAAGAGAAGGATAAGTTCTTTTGATGGGTAAAAATCTTAAGGCTTGAATGATAGTATCTTTGTATGATTTTGATCTGTTCTATGTGACGCCTGCTTGATTTATAATTCTGGTAATCTGGGTAAACTAATATCTGATCGTTTGAAGGGGTAAATTACCTTTATAGATCTGTACGCAGGTTCAGTGAAGCAAAGGCGCGTATACACACAGTTTCTGTAAGGAAAAAGCGCGTATACGCAGGTTGATTTTAGCACAGAAGTGTATACACGCAGTTTCTGTAAGGAAAAATTGTGTATACGCAGGTTTATTTTAGCACAGAGGCATATACACATAGTTTTTGTAAGGCAAAAGCGCGTATACACAGGTTGATCTTAACACAAAAGTGTATGCACGCAGGTTTCTGAATATTGAAGTAGCCTAGGTCTCTTAATTTATGTTCTAGTTGCTTCTGTTGATTATTGCAGTGATCTGGGTTCATAATTTGGGGTGTGATTACAGTTACTATGATCTACGTACAGTTGACAGAGAAGTGTTTATTTTTTATTCAGTCTTGATTGGTGAAAAGGTGTTTGGTTGATGCAGAAATTCTTGATTAATGTTATTTGTGGATCCAGTCTGAAAATTTATGAAACGTGATCCCTGGAAGGAAGAGAAGGTTGTAGCCTTCTGCAGGTAGTAGCCTACGTACTAGTATCTCGGCTAGTACAAGAACTAAGGGGGTTGTAGCTCCCTTCCAGGAGAAGCTGGAAAATGAGAGAGGGTTGTAGCTCTCTGCAGGTAGCAGCCTGCGTACTGGTAAAGGAATGCACCAGTACAGAATCATTGTAAAAAGAAGTTTCTAATTAAAAGAAGATAGAGACGAATTGCAGAGGTGGTATTCACCCACATTGGGTTTCCACCTTATATCTTGTGTTCTTATGTGTGGTTGTATTCTGATCTGTTTTATTGTTCCTGGTAACTGTTTATATGATTCTGGTGCATAACTTAATGATCAACATCTGTAGAATAAAGTAAATTATAAATACGCGGGTTTCCTTATCTATAGTTGCATATATACGCGGGTTCATCTAACTGAAGTAGCGTATATGTTTTGGGTTTGAAAAAGAAAATAATTGACCAGATAATATTGATTCACCCCCCCTCGCAGTATTATTTCCAACAATTGGTATCAGAGCAAGTCCTTTAGAAGAAGCTTGATCGCTTGAAGGAAGATCTATCATCATGAGCAACTACGAAAGAGAACCATCAATTAGGCCACCAATTTTTGATGGGACCAACTTCGTCTATTGGAAGGTAAGAGTCACAGCCTATCTTCAATCTCTTGGTACAAAAGTATGGGATATCATAGATACAGGGTACACTTTTCCATCAGCAACTCCTACAGATCTGGCTGAGAAGAAGGAGTTTGAAACAAATGCAAAGGCTGTCAACACTTTATTAGGATGTCTATCTCAATCAGAATTCATCAAGATTATGCAGTATAAAACCGCTAAAGAAATTTGGGACAAGATTGTGTTGAGCTATGAAGGAGATGAGCAGGTAAAACGAGCAAAACTTCAAACCCTCAGAATTTAGTGTGAAAATCTCAAGATGTACAATGATGAAAGTGTGGCCAACTATTTCCTTTGTATAGATGAGATTGTTAATTGTATGAAAAATTTGGGTGAAGAAATAAAAGAGGCTGTTGTGGTTGAAAAGGTTCTAAGATCTTTGTCTCCTAAGTTTGAATCAAAAGTTTCTGCAATAGAAGAAAAGGAGAATCTACAGAAAATTACCATGTCACAACTACACGGAATTCTAATCGCTTATGAAATGAGGAAAGGGGGACCATCAGATAGAAGAGAAGCCGCTTTCAAGGCCTTAGGAAAAGGAGATTCTTATGACTTAGGACATATGTCAGAAGAAGAGGAAGAATCAAATTTTGTCAAGAACCTTCAACGGGGCGCTGGAAGATTCAGAGGTAAGTTACCTTTCAAATGTTTTGCTTGTGGAATATTCGGTCACTACGCTGCCAAGTGTCCTCATAAAGGTAAGGAACTTGTTAGATGGAACAAGAAAGAGAATGTAAATAAGAAAAGCTATTACACTCATGAATATAGTGATGGATTTTCAAATAGTGATGAAGATGAACAAGGTAATAATTATAGACTTTTAATGGCTTTTGAAGCTGATGATTTCATGGATGCTATAGATGAAGAAGGTCTTTATGAAGAGATTTCTAAACTTAAAATTTGTTTAGAAGAGAAAAATATGATTATTGATACTCTGCAATTCCAATTCGCTGAAAGTGAAAAACATAATGAAAAGTTAGAATGTGAAATAGTGGGACTTAGAAAAGAGATTGAGAAAACTAAAGCTCTTAATCTTAGATTTGTTAAAGGATCTGAAACATTAGATGAGATTATCAAAGTACAATGTTCTCCACTAATCAAGACAGGTCTGGGATATAATGAAGAAGCATCTCAAGCACATAAGCCATCCACCTCCAAAAGTTGTATTGATGCAGCAAGGAGAAGTGAACAAATTGACAATCAACATCAAAGGCACAATGCTGCTCACTAGGTAAATCAGGGATATTTTTCTTCAAGAATGAACAGAGATCACTAAGTAAATCAGGGGAAATCTGCTTCAAGGATAAACAGAAGCTACAACAAACCACAGGTAAATCATTCTCAATTTGCCTCAAGAATGAATGTCAATGAAAACTACAATCATTCGGTCCGCAGGGTTGATAATCGCAGGAATTTCTTCAATGGCCAATGTTTCTCTTGTCACAACTTTGGACACAAAGCAGCTCATTGTGTTGCCTACAAAACTATCATGACTAGAGAAAATAAAAAACAGAGGAGTATGACTGGGATCATGAAAAGGACCTACAATAACTTTTCTGCTCTTGAAAATGAAATAGAATGTTCTATTTGTAATAATTTTGGTCATGAAGATTTTGAATGCAGGAGCAGGTTTCGGAAGGCAACTCAGAAGGAGAAAGCCTCAAATATCAAAACATGGAGAATGAAAGAACCACAACCAGAAAGATGTGGTATATCCTTATATGCAGAAGGGCAGGAAAATCAATCGTACATCGATAGTGGATGTTCAAAACAGATGATAGGTGATAAAGAAAAACTTCAGCCATATAGTGCCTTGGAGAAGGAGAAGAAAGTCTCATTTGGAAATGACACCCCTGCACTCATAAAAGGTAAAGGTTCTGTTCTTTTAAAAGAAAAGGTCAAAGCAGGAGATGTTATGTATGTTGATGGATTAAATCATAATCTATTGAGTGTCAATCAGATGTGCGATCAAGGAACAGAGGTAATATTTCGATTAAATGGATGTAGTGTTCGTGATCTTGATATAGGAGAAACAGTGATCAAAGGCATAAGAACTCCAAATAATTTATACATATTCAAAGAAGGACAACAACAAAGCTATCTGAGCAAGAATGATGAACACTGGCTATGGCACCGGAGGTTGGGGCATATAAGCTTCTCATAGATAAGGAAAGCATGCAAATACCAGGCAGTTTGTGGTCTTCTAGACATCAAAATTCCATATAATACAATATGCAAATCATGTCAGTTTGGTAAGAAAACCAAAACTAACTTCCCTAAGAAGGAAGGATCAGCTAGCAGGCCACTTGAGCTTGTCCATATTGATGTATGTGGTCCATCTAGGAAAAGGTCGCCTCGGGGAGAAGAATACTTTATATTATTCATTGAAGACTATTCAAGGATGGTTTGGATAAGACTGATGAAGCACAAAGATGAAGCCTTCGAAAAATTCAAATCCTTCAAGGCTTTGGTTGAAAATGAATCAGATCACAAAATTAAATGCCTTAGGTCTGATAGAGGTGGGGAGTTTACCTCAAATGAATTTTTCGATTTTTGCGAAGAACATGGAATAAGAAGAGAACTCTCTATAGCCAGGACTCCTCAACAAAATGGAGTAGTTGAAAGGATGAACAAAACGGTTCAACAAATGGCTTGTGCTATGCTTGATGAGTCTGGAACTCCCGCAACTTTCTGGGGTGAAGCTGCATTTGCTGCAGTTGTTATTCTCAACAAAACAAATGTCTGGGTGAACAACACTCAAACCCCTCATGAGCTCTCATATGGTGAGACTCCTTCGGTAAAATATTTCAAAATTTTTGGAAGCAAATGCTATATCAAAAATACTGATGAACATCTTGGCAAGTTTGAACCTAGAGTAGATGAAGGAATTCTCCTTGGTTACTCTCCCCATAGCAAAGCATACAAGTGTTATAATAAAAGGCTTGGAAAAATTGTTGAAAGTATTGATTTAGTGGTTGATAAAGAAGAAAACACTCCTAGGCAGGTAAGATCTGATGATTTCGAAGATGATGAGGACTATCCATCAACATCAAATCAGATTCATGATGAAGAAGAAACCTATGAGGAGCCTGAAGAACAAATAAGGATAGAAGAAAAGACTCCATCCAGCTAGGTTTAGAAGAATCATCCACAATCTCAAATTTTGGGGCAAAAAGAGGCAGGAATACAAACAAGAAGAACAATTGCAGAAGCTTCAAGCTATTTGGCATTACTTTCCTTCACTGAACCACAAAATGTAAGAGAGGCATGCAACGATGAATGCTGGGTCAAGGCAATGGATGAAGAACTTGAGCAAATCGAAAAGAATAACACTTGGGAGTTGGTTCCTAGACCAAAAGATAAGAATGTCATAGGGACAAAATGGATCTTCAAGAACAAGTTGAATGAAAATGGAGAAGTGATTAGAAACAAGGCCAGACTTGTTTGTAAAGGGTATGCTCAACAAGAAGGAATAGACTTTGAAGAAACTTTTTCTCTCGTTGCCAGACTTGAGGCCATCAAAATGTTCCTTGCTCTCTCTAGCTTTCAGAAGTTCAAAGTATTTGAAATGGATGTGAAATTAGCCTTTCTAAATGGAGACTTAGAAGAAGAAGTGTACATTGAGAAACCAGATGGATTCATCCTTGGTAATGATCCAAATCTTGTATGCAGACTAAAGAAGGCTCTCTATGGTCTCAAACAGGCTCCAAGGGCTTGGTACTATTGCCTGGACAAATACCTTCATCAACAAGGTTTTTCAAAAGGATCAACAGATAGCAATCTTTATATAAAAATTGAAAATAACAAATTGCTAATACTTGTTGTGTATGTAGATGATATCATCTTTGGAAACAATGAAGAAGCTATGAGTCAAAACTTTGCCTTGGTGATGCAGAAGGAATTCGAAATGTCTTTGCTTGGAGAACTGACATATTTTCTTGGTTTACAAATCCAAAAAAATAAAGGCGGTATCTTTTTATCTCAAACCAAGTATCTCAAGCAGATCTTGAAGAAGTATGGCATGGAAGATTTGAAACCAGTATGCACTCCTATGGTCACAAGATGCAGACTCAGTGCAAATGATGAATCAGCAGCAGTCCATCAACCAACCTATAGGTCCATGATTGGAAGTCTGCTCTATTTAACAGGTACCTGACCAGACATCATGCATGCAGTAGGAATGGTTGGAAGATTTCAGGCAAATCCTAAGGAAACTCATCTTCAGGCAGTAAAGAGAATTTTCAAGTATCTTCAAGGAACTCAAAACTATGGCCTATGGTATCTTAGAGATGCGGATCTCACTCTTCATGCTTATACAGATGCAGATTGGGCTGGAAGCGTGGATGAAAGAAAAAGCACTAGTGGTGGTGGATTCTTTATGGGTTCCAGATTAGTATCTTGGTTCAGCAAGAAACAGAGTTCTATTGCATTATCTACAGCTAAAGCAGAATATGTGGCTGCTGCATCCTGTTGCACTTAACTCCTTTGGATGATGCAAACCTTGCAGGATTTTCAAATCACTTGTACACCACCTATCTCCATCTTATGTGATAATACAAGTGTAATCAACATTTCAAAGAACCCAGTCATCCATTCAAAGACCAAGCACATACCGATCAAGTATCATTTTCTCCGGGGACAAGTGCTGGAACAAAAGGTCAAATTGGAATATGTTCCCTCCAAGGAACAAGTTGCTGATATTTTCTCCAAACCATTACCCAGGGAGACATTTGAATACCTCAGACAGAAGTTGGGGGTCGCTGATGCATCATCCTGCTGTTGAATCTTGTCTGTTGTACGCAGGTGGATACACGTACATTTGTCGATCTATGTGGGTCGAATGGGTCTATCAGAGATCATCTGGCATAGGTTTAGGGGGAGCATATATTTTTCTAATGATGCATTTTTGGCATTATCTTAGAAGTCCTTGGTTTGATTTCTCAAGAGTTTTCTGGTGGAGTAGATCAATGTGTGCTTGGTCTGAAGGTTGATTCTGCTGATAGTTGTTCTTGTCTCTATGTCATGTACTTCTTTTCATATCAAGGTCATGTAACGACCTATTTTGGTTTCCCCACTATGCCTGGGATGAATGAGTTTTGTTTATCTTGTGTATTCCCACTTGGATGGGAGATGGATGTATGTATGAGTCTTGATGATAGGAAGGTTACTTATAATGTATGGAGTCATGTTCTTTCTTGTAGAACATCTTTTTTGCAGACAACATTTCAGCACAGAGCATATACAAAGGGGGAGCTTGTTCAGAGTTTTCAGCAGGTACTCAGGGGGAGTATGGTAGTCCGCCCCTTTGCCCTTGATGTTAAAGGGGGAGAGTGATTGGTTGTTGTTTCCATCAAGTCCAAAGGGGAAGATTGTTGGCATTATGATACATATGTTGTACTTGATGGCAAACCACTCATCTCAAATGATAAATTATAGTGCAGCAAAGTTATTTTCTGGTTCCGCAGGTGCTCAGATGAAAAGATGCGGTCATTGAAAAGTTGCGGATATGTTCGTAGGTCTCCCGCACAAAAGGTGCGATTCGAAAAGTTCACGCACTTTCATGCAGAGAAAAGTTCACGCACTTTCATGAAGAGAAAAGTTCCTTTCATGCAGAGAAAAGTTCCTTTCATGCAGAGAAAAGTTCATGCACTTTCATGCAGAGAAAAGTTCACGCACTTTCATGCAGAGAAAAGTAGTTCACGCACTTTCATACAGAGAAAATTTCACGCACTTTCATGTAGAGAAAAGTGCACGCACATGGGAAATATTATGGTTGGTTCATGGTATTAGTCCAACAGTTTTTGATCTTATCGTTTTGGTCCGTGGTATTTAGTCCTTGGTATTTGAACCTATGGTTTTGGGCCATGGTATCTCGTCATAAGTGTTGATCCCAAGTATTGGGTCCATGGTATTGAATTGTTATAGTTTTTGGTCCGTGGTATTGTGAAAGGCCTAAGGCTATAAAAGAGGAAGGAGATCATTTGGCAAGGCATCTGTTGAATTATTGAATCTCTAATACAGTGCTAGATCTGGAATACTGTGATGGGTTATGGTGCAGATCTGGATCTGAATGAAGAAGGAACCTGAGCGCAAGAAGAAGGATAAGTTCTATTGATGGGTCAAAATCTTAAGGCTGGAATAGTGGTATCTCTATATGATTTTGATCTGTGATATGTGGCGGACGCTTGATCTATAAATTTGATAATCTAGGTTAACTAATATCTGAATGTTTGAAAGAATGAATTTATAGATCTGTACGCAGGTTCAGTGAAGCAAAGGCGCATATACATGCTGTTCTTGTAAGGGAAAGTCACGTATACGCAGGTCGGTATTGACACAGAAGCGTATGCACATAGGTTTCCGAATAGTGAAGTAGCGTACATCTCTTGATTTATGTTCTAGCTGCTTCTGTTTATTGCTACAGTGTTTTGGGTTTAGAAGTGGGGTGTGATTACTGTTATTATGATTTGGGTACATTCGTCAGAGAAGTGTTTATTTTGATTCAGTTTTGATTGGTGAAAAGGCAATTGGTTGATGTAGAAATTCTTGATGTTTGATTGATGTTATTTGTGGATCCAGTCTGAAAATTTATGAAACGTGGTCCCTGGAAGGAAGAGAAGGTTGTAGTCTTATGTAGGTAGCAGCCTGCGTACTAGTATCTCAACTAGTATAAGAACTAAGGGGGTTGTAGCTCCCTTCCAGGAGAAGATGGAAAACGAGAGAGGGTTGTAGCTCTCTGCAGGTAGCAGCCTACGCACTGGTAAAGGACTTCACCAGTACAGAATCATTGTAAAAAGAAGTTTCTAATTGAAAAGATAGAGACATATTGCAGCAGGTGGTTTTCACCCACATTGGGTTTCCACCTTATATCTTGTGTTCTTGTGTGTGATTGTCTTCTGCTCTATTTTTCTGTTCCTAGTTACTGTTTATATGATCTTGATGCACAGATTAATGTTCAACATCTGTAGAATATTTTAAATTATAAGTCTATATGGTATACGCGGGGTTCCTTATCTGTAGTTGCATATATATGTGGTTTTCTCTAACTGAAGTAGCGTATATGTTTTGGGTTTGAAAAAGAAAATAATTGACCAGATAATATTGATTCACCCCCCTGTCAATATTATTTCCAACAACTTTTCCTTCTCATCTTATTTTCTAAAAACAATTTTTTTTCTACCTCACAACCCTTCAACTTAGATTTCAATCTTTTGAAGGTTTCTATTCAATTTGGGGAGCCATCTTCTCCCTTCTCATGATGGATTTTGACCACGCTGCATTGTACCATATTACTGACCATTCTTCTGTTTCCTTATGCAAATTGTATCTTCTTTGTCTAATTGTCTGAATGAGTGTCACACACACAATTTTTAGTTATATCAATCATGAACATATTAATTTGTTACCTTGTCATGTCAACACTATGTGTGTTGATTTGAGGCATGCTAGTCTAGTGTTGCTCATATGTGTAATTCCCATGTCAGTTACATGCAATAAAGAGACATGTAGACATTTTATAGACATCGGTAAGTTCAATGCCAACATGAATTTTCTTCTTTCATGACCCATCTAGTCCAACCATAATACATCAATTCATTACCTTCGTTTGCTGTGGTAGCTCTTCATAAATTGGATTTCAATTTAGTCAAGGATGAGATAAATAATAAACATTTAAGCATGTTTGTAAAAATAGTACTCATATTAACTAGAATGTCTACACATGCAATGGCTCAAACATCATTTTAAATTTTGTTTGCAAGTTTCTTTAGGTCCAATGTTGGATCTTAGCTTTCACCAATTTGTATTAGGGCTCAAAAATTTATTCTTCAAGGCCCATTTAATCCAAGTATTGAACCTAGGCTTTGATACCACTTTGTAACACTCCCTCCTACCACCTTGCACTATCTAAAGCTTTGGAAGGTCTTACCTATGTCTTAACCTGATCTACATAGTTCATGTAGATGTGGTTATGAAAATGCTCTTTTTTGAAAATTTGTGGAATTAAAAGCTGACATCACCATTATATCTGGCTCGGTGATAACTTTGTACTAATATAAATTTATCATCAACCTAATTCTAACACTAAGATTTATGAATATCCAAATTTCTTCCATTTAAAAGGTGTTATGTTGCCATTGGTTTCCATGTGCACCTGTGTGGCATGTCCAAATCAACATTGCAGAATCATACAGTACCCACAATATAGTGAGAGAAGTTTTCATTTGGGTGTTGATATATTAACATTGGTTATGTTGAGGCTGAGACCCACCACCCATGGTGGAGCCCATGGGGGTACATCATATTACCCCTGAAGCTCCTAACCACTCCCTCTTTGTAACATTCAAAAGTTTGGTGGCCTAAAGATCCGTGAGACGATGGCACTTTGGACTGGCCTATCATTTGGTTATATCGCTTAAGTCTTATGGGATTCGATTGCTTGGTGGCATGATTTTTCTAGACAAAATTCAACTAGAAAACTGGCCTCTATATTCACCTATGCACATACATCTTGGGGTCCAATGTCTAGATGACCAAGATTTGCTAGCTCACTCTAATTGTCATGATCAAGGTCTTCACAATCTGCTAACATATAATGTTTTTAGGGCTTGATGGCTGAAATCCCATGAGATCTACTCCAATCCATTTTAGCATTACAAACCATCAACCTATTCTCAATTTGTGCTGGACCAATATCTCACAAACCTGAGTGCCCAAAATATGATGGTCCTACACTGGCCCACACTATATCAAACTAGTCATTTAAGTGTCTCGATTCCATCATATTACATTAAAGTTCCCCTAAATCCCAAGAACTCGAAATTTTACAGGGCCTACATGGCTTACATCATACTAGGCCATGAAATGTCGACCATCATAATATGGCCAACTCTTAGCTCCCAAAGCCGCAAAGGTCGAATTCCTATTTTGTTAATTCTCGATGCTTTTCTTCTTCGTTTCTTTGGTTCATTCTCGAGCATATTCAATAGACATCTAGTAGGTCGAAGGTCAAGTGCACAAGAACCGCTTCTTTCTTGTTTAACGACCCTTCATCCCACCAAATAGCTCTTACAAACTAGGGTTACTAGAGGTAATGAGGTATTACATCTCTTTACCTCTTCCCTAACTCTAGACTAATATGAGTCCATCTATCAAGGTATTAAACGAATACGAGGCCCTTCTATTATCTTCCTAATTATTATAAGAATATATGTAATCTTTTCATCTATAGGTATCCTTTGATTAAATAATATACATAGATCATGCCCACTATCCTACCTATCAATGAGCAAAGATCCTAGCTAACTTTGTAGAGCAATAACATGCTAAAACTACCTTACCTCTATTCTAGCACAAGGCCTGCAAACTACTTAGGGAGGAAGTGAACAATGAACAATTGATTACTATTGTCTATGAGTGGTCCACTATCACTTTGATCTATCTCCTCCCTTGTATAAATTGATTCTTCCAAATAATATGGAAGGGGACTCTTAATAATTTTAACTGTTAGAATTTTTTTGGCTTCGAGTTCCACATGCCTATTCTTTTTTTAATGCATGTAAATTCTCTAATGGCATGAAGGCTAATTCTTGCATAATTTATGTCCAAATACATTGAAGGCCTAACATCCAACATCCCTGAAGCTGGAATTTGTCATGCCGACAAACTTAGTCCTCAATTCATTATTCTAGGTGTTAGAAATTATTTAAGACAACAATGTAACACATTAAATATTGCATAAACACAAACAAAGAAACACATAAACCAAGAGGGACACAAATATACACGGTTCACCCAATTTGGGCTACCTCCACAGAGAAAAAAATAGTCCTTCCTTCTATATTATCCAACAAAATGAAGAGAAACAGCCTACAACAAATCCGTTGTAATTTCCTCTTCGCTCTCACACATTCTTCTCTCTCTTTCTCACTCAGAATAATAATCCACATCTAAAATAAAATTCCCTCTTATAAACTGAGGGGTTTCCTTCTAGGAAAAAAACCATAAATTAAACATAAATTCTACCATCAGATCATCTGCCTAATGAACAACATGTATTGACTATGAGATTATAATATTTTACAAGGTAATTTTTCATCTATTTTTAGCTTTGGGGGTGTTTCCCTCGGACCCCTACCAAGGGGATCTCCAAACATGCAGTCGCCCCCCTAGACCCCCTAGGCAGAAATAGTGAGGGGGGAATCCCCCCCACACCCCCCATTGAGGATTGAGATCCAAACGTGGTTGAAACAAGATGCCTGAATAAGGAAGATAATCAGGCTCCACATCCAACAATCTCCCACCTGGAGATTTATTATATCAACTCCATTGCTTCTTCACTTACTGGACAATGATTCCACTTTGGACTTGGTTGTTTCTAATATTTATCATCATTCTTGAAGGCCAATTTAAACTGAGCATTGACTCAATCTCTCCCTAGTTACAACCTTTGTCAACATATCTATAGGATTTTTGATAGTGCGTATCTTTTCCAACTTCAATTGTCCATCATCCAAAATTGAACGTATGAAATGATACCTGAGCTATATAGGTTTAATCTTAGAATGAAAGGTTGAATTATTTGCAAGATGTATGGCATTCTTGTTGTCACTATATAACATGCTCATCTCCTACTTGTTGCCCAACTCATCCATAAACCTTTGTAACCAAATAATTTCTTTGTTAGCCTCTATAGCAACAACATAATTTGATTTTGTTTTTGAAAGTGCAACAATGTTTTTCAATTTTGAAACCTAACTGACAACATTTCCACCTACAGTAAACACAAACTTTGTGGTGCTCCTCATGTTATCTCTATCACCTACCATATCTACATCAACATATCCCTGTAGAGCAATGTTTGAACCTCCAAAACATAATGCTTGATTTGTGGTACCTCACAAATACCTAAGAATCCACTTCACTGCTATCTAATTCTCTTTTCCCAGATTGATCATATACATGCTTAAAACTCCCACTATATGTGCAATATCAAGTCTTTTGCAAACCATTACAGACATTAAACTTCCAACATCTGATGTGTATAGAATTATATTCATATAATCCATCTCTTCATGGGTCTTGGGACACATCTCATTAATTAGTTTGAAATAGCTGGCCAAATGTGTACTAATTGGTTTTTCATTTTGCATATTAAATATTTCCAACACCTTTTCTATGTACTCACTCTGAGACAATGTTAATTTGTGATTTTTTCTGTCTCTAGTTATTCTCATACCAAGGATTTATTTTGCAACACCCAGATCGTTCATTGCAAATGAATTTTCCAATTTTCCTTTGAGAACATTTATTTCTTGCATGTTAGACCTTGTAACTATTATGCGCTTAACTTGCAAATGATACCCAAATACAGAATATGCGAAGAAAAGATACCCAGAACACAGAATAGCAATGATTTTATTATTCCGAGAGTAATGTTCACTTGCCTCTTCGAGGGGGCAACCTCAAATAGAGCAGAGCTCGATTACAAAATAAGACACGATGCTCCTCGCAGGGAGTCTCTATCCTTTATATATGACTCATACATGCAATACCACGGGCCAATACCGTGGTATTAATAATACCATCTATCTAATACTACGACCCATTTGCAACTGACTGTGGTTCCGTTATTAATTGCGGATTAACCACTTACAATTATTAATATGGGCTTTATTGACTCTTGACTATGACGTGATCCCATTACATAAATAAGGGGTTAGGGTGGGACCCTAACATGCCCTCCCCCTTAAGACTAGCCTTGTCCTCAAGGCTGAAGCTGCGGAAACTGCTGAAGAATAGTGGCTGGTTCCCAAGTTGCATCTTCCGGAGAGGTGTCTTTCCATTTGACGAGGACTTCCTTAATCATGTGGCCGTGCAGTTGCTAGACTCGTGTGTCTAGGACCTGTTCTGGTTGAAGCTAGATGGACCCTTCTTCATCCAATTCAGGAAGACTGGTCTGAATTCTGCAATTGTTCCCAATTACTTTCTTGAGGCATGAGACATGGAAAACTGGATGGATTTTTGCAGTAGGTGGCAAGGCCAACTTGTAGGCCACTTCTCCAATGCGCTGAAGTACTTGATATGGTCCGTAGAATTTGGGAGAGAGTTTCTGACACCCCTTGTCTTTGAGTGATGTTTGCTTATATGGTTGGAGCCGTAAAAAGACCTGATCCCCTTCTTGAAATTGGCGCTTTGAGTGATGTTGGTCTACCTGTTGCTTCATGCGGTTCTGAGCTCGATGAAGATTCTCTCGAAGATGGGCGAGCATGGTTGCGCGGTGTTGTAGGAGTTGATCCATTGCTTGTACTTTTGAGCATCCCTTGAGATACGAAGTAGGTGAAGGCGGGAGTTGACCATATACTGCTTCATAGGGAGTCATTTTGGTGGTGGCATGATAGTTGGTGTTATACCACCATTCAGCCAGAGGTAGCCATTGTACCCAAAGGTGTTGCTTTTCTAAAGTGAAACACCTAAGGTAGGTTTCTAGACATTTGTTGACGGCTTTGGTTTGATCATCTGTTTGCGGATGATAGGAAGTACTGAGTTTTAGTTGAGTGCCTTGTATTCTGAAGAGTTCCTGCCAAAAATTACTGGTGAAGATCGGGTTGCGATCGGACACAATAGAAGTGGGCATGCCATGCAATTTGAAGATCTGATCCATGAAAGATTGAGCAACCAAAGTTGGTGTAAATGGGTGGGGTAGAGTGCAGAAATGAGCATACTTCAACAATCGGTCCACATCCACCATGATGACTGACTTGTTCCCTGACTTTGGAAGACCTGTAATGAAATCCATAGAAACCTCCGTCCAAATTGATGTCGAGATGGGCAATGGTTGTAATGTGCCTGGTGTGTTGACGATTTCCCCTTTGTGGCGTTGACAAACATTGCATTCTGCTACGAAATTAAGGATGTCATTTTTCATGCCTGTCCAAAAAAATGATCTTCTGGTGCGAGCATACGTCTTCTGAAAGCTCGAATGTCCTACAATGGGAGATGAGTGCAATTCTGCCAAAATGCGACTTTTGAGGGTGGATGTTGGTAATATTATGACTCTGTCCTTGTAGCGAAGAATATCATCCTGCCACGAGTAGCCCTTGGTGGAATTGGGATCTACCTCCAATTGAGAAATGAGTTGGGAGAGCCCGGGGTGTGAAAACCATTCCCTGCGAGCTTCTTCAATCCATTCTGGAATGGGGAGGGAAATTTCTAGCAGGGTACTTTCCTCCTCAAATTGGTGAGATAATGCATCTACTACACTATTGACTTTCCCTTTCTTATAAATGATCTCATAATCATATCCCAGCATTTTGGCTAGCCATTTATTTTGTTTTGGGGAGGATAGGCATTGCTCCAAAAAATATTTAAGACTGTGATGATCTGTGCGGATTTGGAAACGTCGCCCCAATAAGTAAGGTCGCTAGGTGTCAACTGCATGTAAGATGGCCATCATTTCCTTCTCGTAGGTAGATTGGCCCAGATTCCTCCCACTAAGTTGTTGGCTTGTGAAGGCCAACAGTCACCCTTCCTACATTAAGATCGCCCCAATACCTGTACTTGAAGCATCACATTCAATGACAAAAGATTTGGTGAAGTCAGGCAGTGCTAAAACTGGAGTGGAACACATGGCATTTTTTAGAGCTGTAAAGGCCTGTTGTGCTTCCTCATTCCAGAAGAATGAATTTTTCTTTAGGAGTTGGGTGAGGGGCTTCGCTATGCGACCATAGTTGCGGACAAATTTACGATAATAGCCTGTGAGACCCAAAAATCCTCGCAAGATCTTCAAGGTCTTAGGTTGAGGCCATTCCTGCATTGCTTGGATCTTTTTGGGGTCCACCTTGACACCCTCACGCCCCACAATGTGGCCCAAATACTCTACCTCTGCCCTGCAAAATGAACACTTGGACATCTTGACAAATAATTTATGCTTGTGGAGCAGTTGCAAGAGTAGATCTACATGCTGAAGATGTGCGGCCCAAGTGCAACTATAGATGAGGATGTCATCGAAGAAGACAAGGACAAATTTCCTGAGATATGGTTTGAGAATGTGGTTAATAAGGCTCTGAAAAGTAGAGGGGGCATTAAAAAGACCAAATGGCATGACAAGGAATTCATAGTGGCCTTCATGAGTTCTGAAAGCAGTCTTGGGTATGTCGACTTCCTTCATGCGGATTTGGTGGTAACCTGAGTGAAGATCCAGCTTCGTGAAAAATTGAGCCCCATTGAGTTCATCCAGCAAATCATCAACCACCTGGATGGGAAATTTATCTTTGACTGTCAGCTTATTGAGGGCCCTAAAGTTAGGACACATCCGCCACTCCCCATCTTTTTTGAGCACCATGACCACTGGGGATGGATAAGGATTGATGCTGGGACGAATGACCCCTGCTTCCAAAAGTTCCTTGATGATTTTTTCTATTTCGTTCTTTTGGGTGAACGGATATCTGTATGGGCGCACATTTGGGGGTTGGGCCCCTGGAACCAAAGTGATGCTATGATCATGTTCCCCTCGCGAGGGTGGAAGCCCTTGAGGCTTGTCAAAGACCGGCAGATAGTTATTTAAAATCTGTTGCATCTCAGGATGAAGTGGCGGCGGCTTGGTTTCGACTACCTGGATGGCATTAAATTGAGCTACAACTCCATGATTGCCCATTTTTAACAAATTTTCGATCCTATGCGAGTTGATGATAGAGGGGGCTCCCACCTGGAGTCCTCGAAGGGTATGTGTGTGGTTGTTCTGCTTAAAACTCATATACAACTCCTGGAAATCCATTGTGATTGGCCCAAGAGTACGGAGCCAGTCAGCGCCGAGGACAATGTCACAAACCCCCATGTGTATGGAAAACATGTGGGTTTTCAACTGATAATCCCCCATTTGAAGTTTGACATTTTCACAACGGCCTTCACATTTCATTGTGCCTCCATCTGCAATTTGAACTTGGAAGTTAGAAACTGCTCGTACAAAGCAATGCATTGTTTCTGCGACTTTTTGATGGATGAAATTATGTGTACTTCCACTATCAATCAAGACTACTACTGGGCGATGTTTAATAAACCCTCTGATTTTGAGCGTTTGAGGGGAAGAAATCCCTGCCAAGGCATGCAACGAAATAACAGGTTCGTCAGATACATTGTCCTGTTGTTTGTCGTCCTCTAGCGGCTCATGTTCCTCAAGTGGAGGATCTTCCTCTGTTGAGTTGTAGTCAGTGGCATCTATTCGAAAGAATTTGGGCTCCTTACATTTATGACCTGGGGAGTATTTTTCATCACAGTAGTAACATAGTCCTTGCTTCCTTCTTTCAGCCATTTTCGCAGGGGACACCTTTTGGACCTTAAGTGTTTGAGTCGTGTTCTGCGCTTGTGGGGGACGACCTTTAGCGAGGAAATTTGGGCGACTGTATTGGGCTGCTAATGCACGTTCCACCTTACGAGCTACCTGACAAGCCTCCGTCCACGTGGGAGGGTGGTGAAGTAGAACTTGAGCTTTGATGGCTTCTTTAAGATTGCTGATAAAACATTCCGTGTAGAACTCATCTGTGAGACCCTTAGTGCGGAAAGCTAAGCTTTCAAAAGCATTAATATATTCCTCCACTGTACCAGTCTGTCGGAGCTTAGTGAGACGACCCAAATAAGAGTCTTCTTGTTCAAAGCAATCTCGAAGAGCTTTGCTAAATTGGGTCCAAGTCCTAAAATATCCATTGCAATGCTGATACCATTCCCACCATTGCCACCGTTCATTGTCGAAGTACATGCTCCCCAACATAAGCTTATTCGCATCATCTAGGATATGATTCAATTTGAAATACTGGTCCATTTGTGCTAGCCATGCGGATGTGTGAGAACCGTCAAATTTATGCATATCCAACTTAGGAGGTCGATGACTGGGTGGTGGATGGGTGTGCCAGACATGAGGAGAGTGGCTAGATTCACCATAAATGCCTTCATGGCCATTATACCCCTCCTCGTGGGCTTGCTCCTTGTTGTTTGGCATAAGATCCTCCTTGCCTTTTCCCTGCAATTTCTGTAGCTGGATACTTACTCCGCTAAGCTCTCTGTTCATTCTATCCAGATCTAGTCTGCTAAGCTGAGTTTGGATTTCGTTCACAGTTTCTTCCAGTTTGTCCATCCTTTCATTGGCCATCGCTTGAGCTCTAGTTGCTACCATACACCGACCTGATGAAAAATTGAGCTCTAGTTGCTACCATACACTGTCCTGATTTTAATGGGCTATATCACCAATAAGCCAAATCCTCAAAATGTCAATGCGGCCAAAAGTCCTGCGACAATTATATCCTGGTATAGGAACCCTTCACAACGCTTCTGGTCTGGTGGATCTGAGAGATCTGAATGGCGGATCGGATAGCGTTGGACGACTGAACTGACTGCTTTGGCAGATCTGATGAATCTAATAGATTGGAACTGGCTGATTGGGACCGATGTCTGCTGCTGCTGCACTCCTTTGCTCAAGCGGATCTGGAAGAGATGATGAGTAAAAAAGGAAACTAGGGTCTTGAGGAGTGTTAGGTGCTACCAAATCGCAATATACATAAGGGTCTGGCAGTAGTACTCGGCCCGATGTTTCAGGGCTCTAACTAAGGAGGGTCGACCGTACCCTTAGCCGTACCACCCGACTACCCTATCGTATGGGCGAGTAATCTCTCCGAGTGCTGTTCTCGGTGTACTATAGCCGCAAGACGGTCGCTGGTTTATCTATGGCGAGGTTTCAGGGAGCCTATGGGGCTTCTGATATACCCAGAGGGTACGTGGAAGACAGTCCGTGCGCGGTTC
>APFE030424048.1:72203-100369 GCA_000404065.3 Pinus taeda
GAGCAGAGCTCGATTACAAAATAAGACACGATGCTCCTCGCAGGGAGTTTCTATCCTTTATATATGACTCCTACATGCAATACCACGGGCCAATACCGTGTATTATTAATACCATCTATCTAATACTACGGCCCATTTGCAACTAACAGTGGTTCCGTTATTAATTGCGGATTAACCACTTACAATTATTAATATGGGCTTTATTGACTCTTGACTATGACGTGGTCCCATTACATAGATAAGGGGGTTAGGGTGGGACCCTAACAGAAGATAATCAATATTTCCCCTTTTTGTTGTCCTTGACCTTCTCTCAAGTATAGTGTCTTGTTGAAGCACGTCAAGGAATTATGGAGAAAAGTCTTCAATAGATGGAATTTGAGCATTCTCTCCTTTATCTTCAATCAAAGGAGTCTCATACAATCTCAAATTTTCAACAGTAACAATGGAATAGATTTGCATATATGAACATAAATCAAGCTTGAAAGCATTATTACCAATCTTTTCCCGAATTTTAAATGGACCATAAGGGATTGTTTTCAACTTTTTACCTTCACCTTGAAGCCTTTCCTTGTTAATTTAAAGGAAAACTTCATCACCTGCTTGAAACTGATGGTCCACAAAATGCTTATCATGTCTTGCCTTATGTTTTCCTTGACTTTTTCTAGTTGTTATTGAACTGTTTGGTGAATCAATTGAATTTTATCAATGAATTTCTTTCCTCTGTCTATGTCTCTATGTCCATCTACAGTTACATCTTTATCAAAGATGAAATCCAAAGGCGATTTAGGAAAATAACCATGACATGCCTCAAATGGTGAAGTTAGAGTAAAAGAGTATTTTTCTCAATTTTAAGCATGATGAATATAATGCAATTGTTCATCCCACAACTTAGGATGTTTGGTGCAATATCCTCTTACCAAATGAATATCTGTTCTGTTAACCACTTCAGTTTGACTATCTATTTGTGGATGGAAGGTTGTACTTTTCTTCAACTTGGTGTCCATCAAGTTCCATAAACTTGACCAAAAATTCCCAAAAAATCAAGAATCATGATCACTTAAAATAGAAGTAGGAAATCCAAAATGAACCCATACATTTTGAAAGAAAAGTTGAGCTATTTGTTCAGTTATAATTTTCTTTTTACAAGGCATTAATATGCACATCTTGCTGAACCTATCCACAACTACACACAGATAATTATGACATTTCCTTCATAAAGGAACACCTCCTAAAAAACCCATAGAAACACTCTCCCATGGACGTGAAGTTACTGGAAGTGGTGTGTACAGTCCTAGCTTCCTATTACTAGGTTTATTGACTGCACACAATCAAAAACCTCTGACAAAATGTGACACACTTTCAAGAATACAAGGCCAGTAAAAATACCTCTGAAGATTTTCCAATGTTTTACTTACACCGAAATGTCTAGCAATAAGAGAAGTATGTGCTTCCCTTGTGACATTTACTATCTCTTCTTGTGGAACACAAAGTTTGCCTAAATGATACAACAGATTCTCATGTACATGGTAGTTTAATTCCTCAACTTGATGGCCTTGACTCAAGTTTAAATATACCTCTTCAAAGTTAGCATCTTGTGCATATTGTTCAACATAACTTTCAAGCATAACATAATGATTCTTGAGTAAAATGGCTACATTAATAGCTGGTCTAAAAAGCATATCAACAACTCTATTATAAATACCTTCCATGTACTTGATTACCAAGTGGAATTGCTGTAAAAATCCCATCCAATGAAAGTGCCTTGACTATTGCAATTTGGTTTGAGATTGCAGATATTGTAAAGGTTGATGATCGGCGTGAATAATGGTTTCTTTTCCCATCAAATAATGCTTCCATTTCTTCACACTTTGCACCAATGCATATTTCTCTTAATCATACATAGGATAATTAATAACAACACCATTAAAAATCTCATAATGAAATGAAATGGGCTGACAATGTTGTAAAATAATTGCACCCATGGCATAGTCACTTGCATCTATTTGCATTTCAAAGGGTTATTTCAAGTCCAACAACGTTAAAAATGGGGTTGAACTGATCTTTTATTTCAAAGCATCGAATTCTTTTTGTTGATCTCCTCCCCACTGAAATACAACCTTCATGCTGGTCAAAGCATGTAGTGAAGCTACTATGGAAGAAAAATTAGCAATGAACTTCCTCCAATACTCTGTTTCTCCTAGAAAACCCCTTACTTCTTTAACAGATTTGGGTATTGGCCAATTCACAATGACTGAAACTTTAGAGGAGTCAATCTTCAACTCACATCCTCCAATTATGTGGCCCAAATACACTAAGGAAGTTTTTCTGAATTCACATCTAGACATCTTCATAAATAACTTTTCTTTTCTCATGATATCCAAAACTTTCCTCACATGCTTGACATGCTCTTTTCATGATTTGTTGAATATCAAAATATCATCTAAATAGACAATTACAAACTCATCAAGAAATGATATTCAAACATCATTCATAACTCTCATGAATGTAGTTGGAGTGTTGCAAAGACCGAAATACATAACCAACCACTCAAAAAATTCACGTTTGGTTTTAAAAGCAGTCTTCCAAATATCCTCCTCATCTATTCTAACTTGATGATATCCACTTCTCTAGTCTAATTTAGTGAAATATTTTGCATTCTTCAACTGATCTAGGAAATCGCCTATTTTGGGCAATGGGTATCAATTCTTTATGGTAATTTCATTCAAAGCTCGATAATCTACACACATCCACTAGGTTCCATATTTCTTGGGTACCAAAACAATTGGTGAACCACATGGCAAAGTAAAGGGGCGAATTACATATTTATCTAACAATTCGTGGACTTGTTTCTTAATTTCTAAACATTCTAGAATCGACATTCGATACATACCGATATTTGGGAGTGGATAGTCTTATTGTAGATGAATTTCATGTTGAATTCCCCTTTTTGGTGGCAATCCCATTGGTTCTTGAAACATGTCTCCATATTGACTACATCAAACAATTCAGCTTTTAGCTTCACGTCATAGTTTGCAAAGGATTGATACTCTATGTCATTCTTTTTCTTTATCATAAGGTGCACAAGATTCTTACTGGAATTGACCAGTCACTTCATTTTCCATGTGCTTGCCAAACAGAGATTAAGTTTTCTGTGATGAGCTCTCACAATATACTCGACTCCATCTTTGAAAAAATGATATTGGTTCTCAAATCTATGGAAAACAACTTTCCTATCATACAAATAAGGGATTCCCAACACAATCCCATAAATATTCAATGGCACAACGTCTAATTTGACTTCATCAACGAAATTGGTAGTGATTACAAACCTAAAAACACATTTCCATGTGACTTGAAAATTGGCATCCTTGGTTATCCAACCCAATGCATACGATTTATGATGAGGCATAGTTTCTAGATTCAACTTCTTGACCAATTCTATAGAAATTAAATTTGCATGGGATCCGCTGTCAAACATCATGTCAATTTTGGTGTGTTTGGAAATAACTCAGATATGGAACAACTCTATTCTGTTTTCCTCATTTGAAACTTTATTAGAGTTAATTGTTTCACTGGTGCTTGCCACAACTTCCTCTTTGCTCGTCTCTGCCACGAGTTTCCCTTTAGTGATTGTGGCTACAATCTTCGCTTCATCACCTGAGCCAGAAACCACATCTTGTTGTGCAGAAACATTTATCTTTTGTTTCCCTTTATTGTTAAATTTCTTTGGTCTTAATTCAAGATGAAGCTTCCAACAATCCATTTCATCATGACCCTCTTTGGAACAATTCTTGCACATGGGTTTCTCCCCTTCTTTCTTAATAGAAGAAATTTTCTCCTACTTTCCTTTAAATTTCTTCCCTTTTTCAGCACTCTGAAATGGCTCTGTCTTAAATTATTCCTGTACATTTTTCTCTCTTGCTTCGAGGTGTGTAGCTTGAACACGGACCTTATCAATATTCGTGGGACTAAACATAAGAATGGTATGTCGAAGATAGCTATGCAACCCTCCTATTTCAGCAAGATATCTTGTGATTGTAAGTCTACTCCTAGCATGAGAGCTCTTCTCCTCAACTCTTGAGTATACTCTTGCACATTTTGATCTTTTAATTATCTGTAATTTTTCCAATTCATGATCGCTTTTTGCATATGGGCTAAAGGGTAGAATTTTCTTTTTATAGTGACAATGAAATCAAACCAAGTAATAGAGATCTCACCATGTTTTTTGATCTTATCTCGAATCCTTGCTTCCCACCAAATGATTGTTGCACCCTCCATTCTCAATGAAGCCAACTGAATTTTGAAATCATCCTCTTGAAGGTTCTGAATTCTACAATACACCTCCAACTGATGAATCCAGTTATCCAGCTTCTCTACATTGACTTCACCATTGTACATAGGCAACTCGAATTTAACATAAAGCTTTAGGAAAGGTGATTTGCCAATCCACTTTGAAGAAGGATGATGAGTATGAGTAGTGGTGGTATTAGTGGAAGAGTGGGAAGATGCTTTCGAAGAAGAAGATGAAGAATATGTTGGAGATGGTGGAGGCTTGTCTCCATTCCCATTGCCTCCTTCTCCATTACCTCCTCATAAAGAGCCTTCTCCTTTGGGAAGTTTGGAACTTTATCCTTGTAACCTACTATTCCTCTCTTCATAGAGGACCTTCACCATCTATGTCATATCAAATAAAGCCTTTCTGAAGATCTTCTCATCTTCTGTCATGATAGGGTTTTCCTTCATGAGACATGGTCTCTGAAGACTCAGCTACAACTTCTGGAACTTGAGGATGTACTCATGTAGAATACTTTGGCAACCTTGCTCTTCTTCCACATGACCCAACTTCAGGGCTTCCAACCAGCTTTCCTTCTCCTCTTTTGAGTTTTAACCTTGTTAGCATGACACAAAATTGCAAACAATTAAATCCTTCTTTCACAAAGCAAATCTAGTAAGCAAAAACTAGTGCTCTCATACCAACCTAATCCAAAATGGAGCAGATTAGTTATGTTGTGATAATTCCCCATTCAAATTAAAAACAAAGATTCTTTTCATTTTCTTATCAAGTGCTTAAGGATTCAATACTTTTCTTAATTAACTGAATCCCATGAGAGTTTCTAATGTAAATGTTAGAAACAATTTAACATAAAACATATTCTAAACACTAGAAAAATAACAACAAAGAACATCCAAATATAATAGACAGGAAGCACATGATAAATGAGTTCACCCCTCCTGGGCTACATCTCCTTGGTCTAGCTTCCAATGGCTTGGGCCTCTCTATTATGCTCAAACTACAACAAAAGTGTCTTTACAATGCTCAAATTCCTCTAAAACTATCGCAATGAGTTCATAATACTAAAAATTGGATATCCAACCTCTTTTGCCTCCAATTTGGATAAGAACTGAAGAATTTATGACTTCTCCCAATTCTTCCACTATTTGTTCCACAAATTTCTCCAAAACCGACTAAAAACTCCATTTCCGCTCCAAAATCTGCTAACAGAGCAAGAAATTTGTTGCACGGAAGGCTAGCAAATTGTAATTGGTAAGTGTTGTGGGCCCTTATGGTATTGTTAACACAATAAAACATTGTGATTGCTATATCGCAGACCCATCGGGGATATTTATCTATAATATATAAAATCTCATGCCTGGGGTCTATCACTCATCACGATCAGCAAAGTTCAGCAACTGAAGGTCTTGTTAACATGGTGGAACATTGCGATGGAATATGGGTAGACCCAACGGGATATTAAATAGAAACCCATAGTGGCATTGCATATGGGAACTATCGTATTTTTGAATGTTAATGGTGGAATGTTGTGCAATGTGATATTGGCAGACCCGATAGGAACTTAAATTGTGAAATATAAAATCCTGCGTTTGGGTAATTTTTCACATCACAACTTGGTAACTTCCAGGGGCTGATTCTGACTTGTTCTCCCCTCGTCGATCTAAGATTGCGATATGCGATGACCTTGTCTCATCACAACCCTGAACCTGCTGAGGCTGATTTGTAACGCCTTTCCGCCTTGCAAATGTGATTTGAGAAATGTGAATACCAATGGTAGCCTACCACTTGGCTCCTCCTCATTCACTAAAGACCTTGCTGCATCATCCCAATCCTACCACGTGTCCAAGTCAAACATGAAATTTGACTTTTTCTACCTTCTGCATATGAGCTCGAATTTGAATGTCATTCACACCACTGGATTCAGAATGACGAGCTCTTTGATCTGAAGTTGAGTTTGAAAAAAATATGATACATTGATTGTTGAGCATAAACTTGAGCACCTAATCAGGATGGGACTTCCACATTCCACCCAACCATAGAATGGTTTAGCCAAATCTCTCATCAACTATTCACCCTTGTTCCATATTCCAAGCATGAATGTGGCATCTCATAGAACACATCAATCCAAAACCATCCAGGGCTTCCAGAGGCCATCCACCTCAACCCAACAAACAATATTCCACCTCATCGTCGGACATCACAAAACCATCATCATATTGGTCTCTATTGAAGCCTTCTATGGCTCGAGAGAGTTTGTTCCGACCAAGGCTCCACGACTAGTGACTCAACCCATAACTTTTATCGGGCTCTAATGAATTTTTCCAACCAAGGCTCGAGGACTAGTAACTCAACCCAAGCTAAGGAAACATGAGAACATTCCAAAACAAAATAATGAAATAAACCCACAATATTCATGGCTCTCTAGGAAATGGCAAGGCTATGAAATCTACTGTCAATCCCATCCATCCTCCATGCCATTGATAGATCACAACCAACAAACCACATGCATATGACATGCATGCCAAAAGTACTGAGGAAAACATACATGCAACTCGGTACCCACTATAGCTGCTAATCCCAATGTCCTCTTATGCTTTCTTGCTCTTCCTCTGCCTTTTGGCTCCAAAAATCTAAGTATGGCACACCCTCCAAGAGTGCTCCAAGAAAACTCTAAGTATCCAAGAGTATGAGAGAGAGAATAATGAGAGAGCTCCAATACTAAATTGAGAGAAGATTACCAACTGATCCTCAGAAGCCTTTTTATGAATGAGGCCTATATTTTCTTCATTTTCCTCCTCACATGCAACTCGTGACTTGTTACCTCCCTTTTCTCCTAATTTCCATTATTTTCATAAATAAATGTGCCAAAAATGTCATTTTCCCTTTCTTGTTTCCTTTTCCAATTTGCTTAGGCATTACTAACCAAATGAACACCCACACTAGGATTTCTTGCCCAATATTTAGGTTGGAATAAGTGTCCCATCAACCATGGTTATTATTTTTGCCTTTATTAACTTTTATTACATGGAATTTTCACTAGGGTTGTTATTATTACTTTCTCTAGAAGTGTCTTCGTTTTTGTAAAAGCATGGAATCATAGATAGAAGCATATTATAGTAGATGAATTAGAGTCCACATAATCAAATTGCTTTGAAAATTCATCTGGCTATTAAAGGATGATAAGGTTGGGCCATATTTCATATTATAGTTTATCCAAGAATTTTCTAACATATTGTTAGAGGTAGTCATTTTTTAAGAAGGAGCATTAAAGACCCTCATACAAGAAATATCATTTAGGAAGGTTCTTGCAAGAAGCATTATGACTAGTATATATTCTATCTAGTATGGAAAGAATATATTAAAGGATGAATGAATGAAAATGGTCGAGCTGTAGTGGGAAGGGAATAATGAAAGTATTTCTACTCCTAGGAAAAGAAACATATATTTGACAGGTATAAGAAACAAGTTCGTTCAAGAAAGGATGACTAAATGGTTGTATGGAAGCAAAATTATTTATATTTTAAGTAACTCTTCTCTAGGGTAGGATTCATATCTACAAGGATCATGTAAGAAGAGTTGGTAATGAGAATGTGCTTGGTAAGTCTTCCATGTGGTACTCGATGCTTGAAAGAATAAGTTTGGTATTATTTGGAATGGCTAAATATCAAGACTCTCTCACAAAGTAACATATCACAAATACAATGATATTGGTCAACATCAAGTATAGTTTCCAGAAGAAAGAAAGGGAGTTAATAATGACAACTCCAAGGAAGATATTGTAGCTTGGTAATCAAGTTTGATCCATGGGAACATCGAGAAAGATTCTTCTACAACATGAAGAAGGATCATGCAAAAGGATAACGACTTAAGTAAGAAAATACTTTGATGAAAGGGCCATCTTGTTAAGGTAAGTCTAATATTAATATCTTGATTTTGATAATCTAGTTAACATATTGTTTTTCTACCTGGAATACTGTTGTAAAAATCATGATGACAGTTTAGGTAAATTGTTGATGTTGAACTCAATTCAAAGATCATATGGATTGAGTGAATGCTTTTGAAAATCAATGAAAGGTTATGTAGTCAAGATGTTTAAATCATCATATTGGAGTTGAGAGGTAGCAGTATAAGAGGATAACCTGATGTTCATTAAGATCACTTTCATGTTTAGAGGGATCTATGATAAGGCTTAATATAATAACTTCATTAGTGATGACTAGAGTAAAGTGATATAAAAGTTTGATTGCTTGAACCCTATCACAAGAGTAAAGGAGGAAGATTGATCTACAACATCTAGGAAGAAAGAATCTTAATATGATGAGATATGGAGGAAAGAAGGGGTCATGAAGCTATCTCCATGAATAACTGGTAGTTAACACACTTATAATTGTATTGGAAGTGGATTGACAAACTTTGAGTATTGGGAATCCAATATAAGAATAGTCCTAAAAGGACATACCTAGTGAAAATCTAGATAGGGTATGTACCTTGAAGAGGTAGTGTGGTATCTCACATAAAAAATCCCAACATTATGCTTTGATATAAGAAGATATTGTCAACAAAGGCCTTACAATGTTGAAAATGTTAGTTATGATGTTGAAGCTTAATGATGGCTTACCAATCTCACTCTTCTTATGAGAACTCTTCAGTTTTAGAATATATTTGTACTAGGTGTACAATTATGAATACCGTCCTAGTTAAGAGGGGGTGTTGGAAAATGCAACTAGTTTCGATCTTCACAATTATCTTCATAGTCATGCCAATAAGTATATATTATGTAACAAGGAAAGGAAGAAAGAAAAATTATTGTTTTAAAAGCATGGGTTTCATACTTCTTTTGATTGATCTTCTAGGTAAAGCATGATCGTCATGCTTTTAGGGTCTTTCATGTCATAATATTTATTTTCATGAGCCAAGAAAGTCAATTTCATGTATATAAGACACATTTGTGAAAAATGTGCCATGTAAAAGAATTTATTTTGAGTCAAGAAAGTCAAAATAAGCCTCCTAGCACAAGTCGACCCTACTAAAGATAATTCATCCTAGAGAGGGTTATTCGACCACCATAGATGAGTATAAATAGAAGTTGATCAACCTCATTTGGTGACCAATTCGATATACAATCAAGAAGAGTGATCTGAAGTGTGAAATACCAAAAAAAATACAAGAAAGTCAATGAGAGAGAAGTTGAAGCAAGGAGGAAGGAAAAACAAGTCTCTATTCAAGTTTTTCCCCTAATTTATCTCACACGTGAAAAGTTATTGGAATGGTGCAGGGGCCAAAGTTGTAGACCTACTACAAGTTCGAAATATAGTCGTTGGAGGCTAAAATTCTAAGATTGCAACAATTCTGGAAGGATTTAACTCTTGTTGACTAGGTTTGACTTTGAGTGATTGGAGGAGCTTTGTTGGAGGGCTAACTTGGTGCTTGGACAGGGAATTGGTCTAGAGATTTGGATCTTGGTTTTCTCATTTGAAGTAGATTCTATAAGAAGAGAAGAGACTCTTTCTGGGTTTCCCCCTTGGAATGATTTTCCCTATCTTGGAGCCTACTGCTTGTGTCCATTGCCTCTATTGTTTTTCCTCTTGATAATTGTTTGATGAAAATATCTAATAAAGAAACATAATAAAATAAATAAGTTCACAAGCAATTATTAATATTAAGGAGAATTGAATTAATAGCTACGCTACTTCATTCTCCAACAAAAACAATGTTCACCAAGAGTTTGAACCACAACGTGTGGATTAATGGAAGTTTTTATTATTTGTAATTAATTTTTCCTTAATTTATCTCTTAAATTCTTCCAGTTCTCTTTTGATGTTTAATTGAACTTTTTGTTGTTCAATGATTGGTTTCATCTAACTTGTATTTATTTAGGGGTTTGGGTTAAAGTTGAAGACATTTCTTGAGTAAACAAGCCCCGTGTTTATCATTTTGTCATGTTTATTTGAGAAAGATAGAGCAATAGGCTTAATATACGACTTCAATTATTATATGGGAATTCAATGTGCTTATCTGAAGCCAAGGAATTGGAGAAGTATCGAGCTACTAGAGAAGCAATTTATAAGAAACAAAAATAATTTGATGTAAAGATTTGTAATTTTGAGATAGCTATTTATAGATGTTAGTTTCATATGGAGCCTTTAGAATGTGAATTACATAGAATATAATTGATTTGTTTGAATGTGTCAAGGCCAAGTTTGAGCAAAATAACCTTTGTAGTCCAACATTTTACACTTTTGGGAGTACCTCTCCAACTAGTTTCCTCTTGGGAGGTAATAAGACCTTTGTGATAAACAATGATAAAATCATAGAAAGAGATTTACAAGAGTTTATAATAATAAACTTCACAAAAATAATCCATGATGCTTCTTTTCTCAAACATGGAAAATAAGTATATTATAGTCTAAATTATGATTTTTCTTATTATTATATATGATTTCATACATTATGAAGTATTATCCAAAATTTTATAATGTTTTTCTAATTCTCTAAAGATTTTTATCAAGACTTTACAATGTTTTAAAAATTTAGTGAAAAAATATGCCAAGACTTAAAAAAAAAATATAATTCACTTAAATATTCGCCAAAAACTATAGATGAATATTATATTATTGATAATATATTCTATGCATTTTCCTATGTACAATGGGGATTCATCCACTTACTATACTATAAATTTTGGGGGGTTTCTTAAAATTTTCCCTGTAGCAGTTCTTTTACTAGGGAATGGATTTTGCTAGCTATGCAAGCATTAAGGTTGATTGAGAGTAAATTTGGATTTGAAAACTTTTATGGCATGATAGTAAGCAACCCTACCACAAAATATTCATGGGAATTCTATCCGTGAATAGGGGTTGAAATACATCAGTTCAAAATAGTTATAAACGTTGTTAATGATTAAATATCAAATTTTTTTTTTTATTGCAACTAGTTTATCTTCAAAGATTCTATTCAATTATTTTAATTCCATGCTAGATGAATTCATTTGATTCCCAAGCAAAAAGTCATTTTTTGTCACCCCCATTGGGAATCATCATTTTCATTGATAGATATATCATGGATTGATACTAAATTACAAGTTGGCTTAGATCTATCATGCAGACACTCCTTCGGTGCACAAAAGCATTTATTTTATTCAACATTATTGTCTAAAATATATGATGATGTTTTTTATCGTGAACTTGCTAGGCATCATATTCTTTCTTTCCCGGAGAGGACCTATCTTCTAATTGAGCTACACTTTCACCATCTGAGATGTCAATAGGAGATGAGGTGTTGTTTAACATGTGAAAAAAGATTCTTGAATTGTCTCTTAATCATTGAAACCTTATTTGGGCTTTCTGAAAATCCAAGATAACAAATACAAATCTTGTAGTTTAGTTCCTCCTTTGCATTTCATTCCCTCTAGGCTACATTCATGCATCAACAATTATTTTCGTTGTCCATTCAGGAATGACCATTGTAGAAGACTAAACTCTTCTTTGTACCAATTTTATGGCCTTTTCTAGTATTTTTATAGTAACCTACTTCAGTTGATCTATTTGAACATGACTCAAAGGGATATTTTTTTATCACTAGTAGAAGAGAAATACAACTCCAAATTTCTAATTTATAAGAATGACTTCTCTTATTTGAGGAACTCTTCAAAGTGTCCTCAAGGGAAAAAAAAATAAAATATGGATATGCATATCACTTTGGCTTTGTGTCTATGGAATTTTTTCAAAGGCATCCAATTTAACTACGAAAATTATGTTATTTAACTTAGGATTGCTTCACACTTTTACCTTAAATCTAGATGTGTATTACTAAAAATATATTACTTATTGTTGTTTAATTTCTCATCAATTTTTTGACATGAAGGTAAGGATATTCTATAGTAGCACAACGGTTGGAAACACAAGGAAGAGAGAGAAAGAAAAGTAAAATTTGAGTTGTTCCAAGGTTATTTAGGGTGTTTAGGGATTTTTTAGTGGGTTTAGGCCTTAGATTTTGAATTTGTGGATTTGATACCATTTTTGAGGTCCTTACTTGGGGCCAAGCTTGTTGATTATTTCATCTAGTCATAAAAATAACAATAAAAATCAGTGTCCTTTCTTTGAAGATTTTATAACATATAAATATTTCCCTTTCCATTTCTTTTAGCATATTTTAAACAATTTGAAAATATCATAGATAAATATGTTGTTAGATAGTTATTTCCCTTGTGATGTGTTGCTCTCGAGTTGCCATCTTTCTAACTAGGAATAACTTATCTTTCAACCTAGGGAACCTCCATAGGTTCCCTAGCCCTTTGACCCCAAGTGCAGAACAACAACCACAATGTGTCAAAGTTCTAGGTGTGAAACACCTTCCCAAGGTCTAACTCGAAAATCCAACATCAAGTTATCTTGGCAACCCTCATCTCTAACTCCTCCTTCGCCAACACATCTCCCAAAATCAAATATGCAAAACTTATCCCTCCAAAAGGAAGTCCCCTTCCAATCCTCTCCCTCCAATAATTATTATTTGCATGAACCCCAAAATGTCTCCCCTCATTCTACCCATCTCACTCTATTTAATAAACTTTGCCCCCTTTACTCCAATACTTTGTGCCACTTTTTATTTTACCAAATCTAGTGACATGTAAATAGTATTTGTATTCTTTCAATGTATGACATGAAAGAATAGGACCATGTTTACTTAATACCTAATAAAATAATGGATTAGATAATTAGTTGACATAATCAAAGTGGAATTCCAAAATAATAGACCATAGAATGCTAGTGTATTTTTATTAGTATTAGCCTCTAGCTAGGATACACATATCATGTATACATATTAATAACAAAAATAAAAACCTATCATAGAAATCAATCTCAAAGCATACAGGCTAATAATTTATAGCATAATAGGATCAAGGAGTAGGCTTTACAAGAAGCTAAGATACTACAAGAAGGTGGTCAACACTAATCTAGAAGATGAAAAGTATCTTTCAATTTTCAATGGCACAAAAAATAAAAATCAACATTGCTAAGAAGAATATTTCATATTTACATTAAAATGGTTCAAGGGGAAAGAAACCTTCTCCTAGAATTCCCTTTGCACACTCAAATTATATTTCAATTTCAAAATATCACTTGGAATGTTGACTTCTTGTAACTTCCTCAATAATCAAAACTATGGTAATATTGGAATTCTTATCCTAATGATTATAAAATTATAAATAATCTCAAATATTTATTTATCTAACCTTTATAAACCAATTATGATCTCAAATGATGTTTTTTTTTGGTAGAAAAAATAGTAATTTTACTCAACCTGAAAACTAGGGAAAAGATACATTTTGTGAATGCTAAGAGGCATTTCATCCAATCCCAACCAAGTAGTTTATGCCCTCTACCAAGAAAAAAACTATAGAAAAAAAAATCAATTACATTGAATTTTTTGAGGTTTAAGTATGATAAAATAATATAATTTACCATTTTTTCCTTTCTTTCTTTCCACCTTTCGCTGAACACCTTGTTTGAGGGTGGTGGCACTACTACATAGGAGGGGTGTTTAAGAAAATATTTGAGACA
The DNA here is from genome assembly GCA_000404065.3 of Pinus taeda. Lineage (NCBI taxonomy): Eukaryota > Viridiplantae > Streptophyta > Pinopsida > Pinales > Pinaceae > Pinus > Pinus taeda. The sequence continues at coordinate 86,058 of APFE030424048.1, forward strand.
ATTTTTGGGTAAATTGTCTTGACTTGATAAAACAAAAAAACTTGTGTATTGTCTTTGAGTGTCTCAAGTTCTTGTCTTAAAATATTGTCTCCGTAAAGACAATATATAACACAAGCATTATTGTCTCTTAAGAAACAATAGTTGGGATTAAATACATATTTTTGTTATAGAGACAAAACATCTTTAATCCTAGCTATTATCTCTCTAAAGACAATAAAAATATATATTTAAAAATAATACAATATCACTTCCATCTATGTAGAGACAATATAAAACAATGAATCTAGAAAAAATTATCATCATTAAAATAAATCAATATAAAAACTATTTAATTTAAAATTAAAATACAATATCATTCATTAATGCACATTAGAGCACACTCGAATCGAACCATCAACCTCCTCCTTATTAGGCAGATCCTCTTCCATTGAGCTAGCACCATTTAAAGAATTATGTGAGGAGTTATGGCAATCCTTGAAATTGCATACACAGGGATTGATTTTGAAAAAAATGATCGATACATAATGGCATAATCTTTATAAAATCTATAATCATGCGGCGCATTTTTTTAACTTAAGAAAAAATAACTCAATGGAGTTAGTTCAATGTCACATCCTTATAGCATGACCCACATAACAAGCTAATAATACACAATAATTTACAAACAATTTAATCTAATCCTACAAAGCAAAGTAACTAGAATTAGCTCAAACTTTTAATATCTTGCCACAACTATTAACTTTCACATTTCTTTCTTCATCAGAATTTGTCAACAAAGAAATATAGAAAAAAGTCCCAAAAATGCTTCACATGGCTTCATTGGCACCATTACCAATTTAACTCTTTTAGCCCATTTTAACTCACTTAAGTCTGTATGAAAACCTCATTTAGCAAGTTGAATAGATCATTTAGCCAAACATATGCTCCTCCCTTCCATGTCTATATGAAAACCTCAATTATGCGTATCTTTCAACCGTTTTAATATAACTAGAAATTGCACTAGATGTTGCAAAAGAAACTTCACAAGGCATAAATTCAAGAAGAACCATAACATGTAGAAGATCACTTAACATAAAAATTAGTAAACAAAATATCATTCAAAGCTAGAAGATAAAGCAAAATCACTTACATTATGCCAACTTTACAGATTTTATAACCTTTGCAACATGCATTGCATGTCAATATTCAAATATGCTCTTTCAAGTTCCAATAGTAAATATTTAACAAAAAAAATGATCTTTTTCAATATTGAACTATCTCACTTGAATTTGGACAGGTTTGTGACACTAAAAGTTTATTCAAATATTTAAAATTTACCATTGGATGAATTAATTTAAAGCAAAGATAAGAAATAGATATATCAATAAATCTAGTTAGTGACATAACACCTTCACACTGTTTGATAGTCTTAAACATGTTACTTCTCCAAATCTATAGAGAGAGGCTTCTCTAGAGTATGCCAAGCTTCCATATCAAGATTTTCTATAAAGGAGGGATTAAAAAACCCATCAGGTAGTTCTTTTAGACCTGTCAGACTAAAGGACATTGAGGATCCCAACAACTTCAACTGTGTAATGCTTTCAGGAATACTACTTAATTTAGTACAACAAACTAGACAAAGTTTAACAAGGGATGTTAACTTTCTCAGCCATAAGGGAGATCTTTTAAGCATTCACGGCTGATTCACGGCTGGATAAGTCCAATAACCTCAATGATGAAAGCTTCTCTATCTCGTTGGGAAGGGCTCCCAGACTTGTGCACCTACCCAGATGGAATTCTGGCGATGATGTAAGCTTTTCCAGACTGCTAGGAAGCGCAAATGTTCAGAAAAATGTCCAAACAAATTCAATATAATCTTATATGGATTCATTTGTTGAAGGACCATCCTTCTTGACATTAGTTTTACATTAGACTGTAATGGGATGTCATTACCTCAGTTTTATATGCCTTTGTCTCATATTTGTTGTTGTAAATGTCATTGATAATTTGATTTAGTCCATCAATTCTTATAAACATTATTCATTCATTTAAAAACAATTTTATTCTTAGACAACAAGAATTTCATGCCACTGCTGACAACTCAACTACTGCTTCTGTGAAGCGGATTGAGAACCACTACCATTGTTAAGAACATAATAGTTTGTTGCAACTTAAATTCGATCCACAAAAATTCGTGTTCTTGTTTCTTACTAACGGTAAGAAGCAAAGAATAACGAACACCCTTAAGGGTGACAAAGTATAAAGGGGCTGGATCTGAATTTGCTTTCGCTAAAAGAAACTTCTAATTTTCTAATTATAAAATAAATTTTCTTTGGACATACTTGATTACACTCTTGACATCCTAATTTAAAAGGGAAAAACTATTTACGTACTTCTTTCGTACTGAAAAGGAAGACTACTCAGCTATCATGTTTTCTGACTCAATTTCAATAAATAAAATAAGTGTTTGAAAGGAACCTGATTTCTTCTTAGCAGATAGTGAAAGGATAGGCACAAGCATAATCAAGAATCAAGGTTAACTCACTATTCTACTGGGTCAATTACCTTTAAGAGCTTGACCACATCTACCATTGTGGGATGCTTCCTTGGATCTTTCGATATGCACAATTCTGCTAAATGTAGCACCTGCAGCATATGAGACTTCCCAGGCCCGCAAGAGATGAAGGGATACAAGGAATCTTCTATTGTTTCCATATTGATCATATCCCTCATCCAACCCATAAGATTTCGACCTTGCCCTTCTTTGAATTCCATTCCTGTAGGCTCCTTACCAATTAACAATTCTAGCAAAATCACTCCATTGTTGTAAGCATCACCCCTAGTTGTTGCCTTCCATATTTTCCCATATTCAGGAGGAATATAACTGAAGGCTCCTACAAGATTTGTGCTTACATGACTATCATATGCACTTATGAGATGGGCACGACCAAAATTAGCAACCTTGGGTTTGAATGACCCATCTAAAAGGATATTGCTCGATTTCCTATCGTTGTGAATAATGTAGGGAATGAAATCATGTTGCAAAAATAACATACCTTGTGTAGAACCCATGGAAAATTTGAAGCGCTTTGGCCAGTCAATGACCTCAACAACATCTGCACTATTATGGAGCCACAGATCAAGATTATCATTCTTCACATACTCGTAAATAAGAAACTTCTCTTGATCAACAGTATCATTCTCCACATACTCGTAAATCAGAAACTTCTCCTCCCAGAAAATGCAGTAACCATGTAAAGGTACCAGATTCCTATGCTTACCTTTCCAATAGCTTCCATCTCCACTAGGAACTCATGGTTACCTTGTTCGAGCCTTTGGCTCAAACTTTTGACAGCTACAATCCTTCCTTTTGGAAGAACAACTTTATAGATAGTGCCAAACCTACCAACTCCAATGATATTGGTTTTGTTGAAGTTATAAGTTGTTGTTAGAATATTGGTTGGGCTAAGGTGTAATAGAGGCCTTTCGAACATTGCCACATTGATACTAAGAGGTTCCTTCATCTTTTTCAAAAATGATAGTTACTCGGTTCAAGAGGAATTGTGAGCATTGTTTTCTCAAGATTTTTCACCAAAGCCTCATGTCTCAACATACTCCACCTAATAACGGCCAAGATCAAGCAAAGCAATGAAAATGTACTCCCTAAAATTCTCACAATTCTCGGGAATCTCTCCTACTAATGCATTTTCTGAAAGGTTTATGAATTCAAGGTCAAATATTTTACACAAGTTGGGAGGAGTGATACCTTCAAGATTATTGGACGACAAGTCCAAGTACATCAGCGAGGCTAGGTTAGCCATCTTTGAAGGAATGGTTCCAGTAAGACTATTACTATGAATAACAAAAAACACTAGTGAAGTTAGATTTCCTATAGCATCTGGAATGGTACCTGTAAATCTGTTATTGCTCAAATCCTAAAAGAATAAAGGATTGCCTAGATTTGGAAAAGATGATGGTAAGAGACTAGTGGTGAGATTGTTGTTGCTCAAATCTAAATGAGTGATCCTTTTTGGATTTCCAAGAGCTGCAGGAAGGGTGATTGTTGGTTTATTCTTTGTTAAATTAAGCTTCACAAGGTCTGAAATCCTTCCTAACCACATAGGAATACTGCCAAAAAACTGGCTATGAGACAAAATCTGACCTTGAAGGTTTTGGAGTCTCTAGAAAACAGGTAAAATGGGTGCACTAAGAAAATTTAAGGACAAATCCAGCAAAGTGAAATTTTCTAGCTAAGAAAGTTTATGAGGAACATGACCAGTAAGTAGGTTTCCCTGTAAATTTAAGTCAATTATCACGCTGCAATTCCTAATCTTCTCAGGAACGTTACCATTCAAATTGTTCCATGAAAATTCAAAAAGTTAATGGTGTTGTGTAAGCTCGGAATCATGTAATGGGAATATTTCCTTGTATCTAACACAAATTTCACCTGGAATGGAACCGGAAAGCTTGTTATGAGAAAGGAAAAGGTTGTCCAACATTTCTAGCTACCCAATCTTTCTTGGAATTGTGCTAGACAAATACTTCCCAAATCAACAGCAAAGAGATTGACACAGTCAAAACGTTTAGGAGGAATTCTGGCTCTCAGCCTGTTTCCATGAAGTGATAGATTTCTTAAATTATTAATGTTTCCAATATATTTAGAAATAAATCCTTGTAAATAATTGTTATCAAGGTGCAACCTCTAGAGAGTGCTAGAATTATACGTGGAGGGAGACATCCCACCCATAAGGAAGTTATTGTTGAGTGATATTCCAAGCAAAGTCTATGAGCTCCAAAGCTTATCTGGTAACTTTTTTAGAGAAGTTATTGAGTTCCATGTCTAAGGTAACCAAAAGAAGACTTGAAAGATAGTCAGGGATTCCACCGGACAAATTGTTCCCATCCAATAACAAGTCCGTCAAATTCATGCACTCTCGGAAAGTGTCCTGTATGCTACCTGTAAATTGATTCAGTGACAAAGAGAGAGAGGCTAGGCTCTTGGAATGACAAAGCTCTGATGTTATTGATCCATAGAGCCCGTTAGCATCAATTTCCAATGTTCTGAGAGATTAACAGTTGCCCATTTCCCGAGGTAAGTGACCTACAAACTGGTTTTTGGATAACCTTATAGAAGTTCCTCTTCTCCATCCACCATGCCAGGATGGAAGGGGTCATGTCAAAATATTTTCCTCAACAATAAAACTCTGAAATTACTCCAGATTTTCAAAATCATTGGGTAGTGGCCGATTCAGTGCGTTGAATGACAAATCTAGTATCTGCAATTCCTACAATTGGAAATTGTGTTTTGGAATCCACCCATTTAGTTCATTAATCATTTTCATTAGATACAGAAGGTTCTGAAAACTGCCAATGTTGTCTGGTAATGATCCTTCAAGGTTATTCTCTGAAAGTCAAGTTTCATCATAGATTTAAGGTTTCCAATTTTTGAGGGAATGTGCCCACTGAACTTACATCCCAGAAAATATAATATATTAACCTTAACAAGTTTTCCAATTTCAGCTGGTATTTTCATCACTAAATGAGTTTGATCCTATCCATAGACATACCAAATTTTCCATGCCCCCAATTTCCTTTGGCAGCAATCCGGATATTGCATCATAGGCTATAGCTGAGATCCAGAGTGACTAACTTAGTAAGATGGCCGAATTCAGCAGGGAAAACTCCAGAGAAGGAATTTTCACTAGCATCCAGATATAACAATTTTGACAAATTCCCCATCTGGGGGAATGCTACCATAAAATATAATGGATATAATGGTACTGAGACCAAGGTATTTCAAATTTTCAAGATTTTTAAGCTCGTTGGGAAGGCTACCAAATACTTAATTAAAATTTAAAATAAGTTGACAAGATTAGAAATCTCACGGGGAATCACACCATATAGATCATTGCTTCGTAAGTCTAGACATTCTAGTTTTGGAAGACCCCAAAGCTGTGAAGGTGGTTTCACTGTGAGTGCAGTATTGCTCAAATTCAGACTTTGCAAAAATGTCAGTTTTCTTATTGCAGGGGATATGGTTCTCTGCATAGCTATGAAGGATAAATCAAGGGAGAAAAACCTTCCCTATATACACTATATTCTCGTCCATGCACAACGAAAGGAGTCTGTTTCGAGCCAGTCAGTGATGACAGTTTCGTTTGGGAAGCATTTTTTCAGTCTTGTCAAAGCTTAAATGTCTTGAGAACAACCTGCGCTAATAAATTATCTGCACAACAATATAATAAACAAAATCCATACGAATTTTCGACGGATGGTTGTGAGGAAAATATTAGGCATTGTGCATGCACCTCTGACTCTTGTTATTTGAACCAAATCGCAGTCTGACCTATCCAAATATACACCGAATTTAAATAGATGGAGATTTCTTGCAATGATGTCATCTTTTCCAAACTTCTAGGAAGCGTAATTAGACTTTCACAAGAGCCCAAATGGAGTTCTTGGACACAATTCAATGATCCAAAATCATTTGGTAGATGGCTCAAACCATCGCAGGATTCCATTCTCATTACTCTTAAAGATCGAAGCTTTGAAATTGATCTTTGTAACTCCGATAGATATTGGCAACTTGAAAGGTCTAGTTCCTACAAACTATATACCAAATCACCGGAAAAAATTTCAATTGTACAAACCTCAAGCCCAGTACTCGCAGATTTTTGGGTTGTTCGGGACAATTGGAAGAGATTCCGCAGTAATAGGGATTTATACACTTTCTTTCAAATTCGAACTCACTGGAAGGAATTTACAAATTATGCAATTAATTATATGTCATGACGGTATAAAAAGTAATAACATTGCACTTGAGATAGAATTTTTATAAAAAGTAATAACATTGCTGTAGATCTTGAAAAGAAGACAGTGAAAATCACAAATTTTCATTAATGTCCATTGTAAACCTCTATACATATATAAAAAATCCAAACATTATGTAATCATCACATTCACTAACATCAAATATGGAAGGATCGAATGTATGACGATTTGGAAAGAATTATGGATTATGATGAATGTTTCTGAAAAGCAGCGTGACCTTCGAACCCTTGGGAATGAGGTAGTCTCCACAATATATGTTATATTGGTATAAAGGCATTTTAAACTTTGCAAGTGCAATGCTTTTTTCTGGGAAATGGCTATTTTTATCTTGTTGTAGATTTTAAAACATTTTGGAAATTTCACAGACATGAGTGAATTCAAACCATTGACTTCGCTCTTGTTTATATAATTTTCTAAATATTCCAAAATCTGCAATCTAATTAAACTCATGCTTTAGGGAACAAAACTAATTATAAGATGTTCAACAATTGATGTGCCAGTTTTTTTTGGAAAGGGTCATCCTTATCTCAATTCTAGATTTCAAAATATTTTGGAAATTCCACAGACATGAGTGAAGACAAACCATTGACTTCGCTAACTCTATAAACTTTCCTATATATTCCAAAATCGGCAAGCTAATTACACACAAATTTTAAGTAACAAAGCCAACTCTAAGAAGCTCAACAAATTTCCTCACACACAATAACTATATACTTTGACCCTACTGCATGCCATTTGAAGTTGTATGGGAAGGTAAAGTAACCATATTAAACATTGAAACTCAACTATCTCGCATGGTATCACACTCACACAATCAGAGGCTAATTTAAAAATTATAAGAAAAAGTTATGCAACTCTAGAATACTAGCCCAAAAGCATAACAATTAGAAAGTTGGTAATAGATATATAATAGAATACAGGGTTTTATAACTAACTTAATTTGCAATATAATATTTCATGGTAAAGGATAAACTAGATGGTAATGTGCTTTATGTATTTGGCAGGTTTTATATCACACATTTGATTCAACATGGATTTCTCCATAACAGAACATACGAGTGGGAGTTTAAGATCCCATATAGGAGCAAGAAATTATGTTCTCATACAAAAAAACACCAAGTGGTCTTAGGTACAATGGAAACTTCTTACATATTATGCTTTGTATAATTATTTCTAACCCTGAACAACTAATAACCTTCAAATCGAGAACTGTATGCATGCCACAATCGATATTTTTTTTACTGTACATGGTCTTTGCCAACCAGGCCAGACTGCAATGGGGCCTTGTTTCACTAGTGGGGTTGAAATCCATCCTGGTTAAGGCACTAATTGGTGGGAATTAAGGTGCATCTACAAAAAGAATATCTAAGACATATTATATCTGAGGGCTTTACAACCAAAATGATTTGCTTAGAATGGTTCAATAATTAGAGCACTCGATGCCCTGCTTTATCTCTCCATTATACATGGAGTGCTTGCTTTATGTTGGGAGCATTCAAAGGTCAATAAATGATACAAAAATTATAATAAGCATGTATAAAGAGAGTATAAAAAATGCAACATTAAAAAGGTGGATTATGCATGTACAATATGCTACAACATGAAATGCTCAGTAAATTACATACAAATGGAACTACGTGAGATTATCGATTAATGACCTTAAAGGAGAATTCTTTAGGAATTATGAATGTACAAGATGCTACAACATGAAATGCTTGGTAAATTATGTGCATATAGTTGTCATGCTTATTTTTGGCCTATCAAATATCTTTAAGTTCCCTGTCTTTTATTGAAACAAATCCTATAAATAGTTCTTAATAGCACATGAACGCAACAGGGGATTTAACAATACATATTGGGAGAAATATACCCATAATATCCAGCCACATTTGTTGAATATTTGGTGTAATTTTTAGAGGAATTGACGAACTCGGAAAGGATTAAATATGCAAATTCATGCTCGAAATGACAACCCATCAATATATTGCTAGCTTTAACGTCATAGTGAATGATCACTGGGACAAAGTAGTGATGTAGATACTCAATCGCTTGTGCTACTCCCAAAATGATGTTGTATCTGTGTTCACAGTCTAGTGATCCTCTCATCTTGTGCAACAAACCACCCAAGCTTCCGTTGGGCATGTAATTATACATGAGAATATTGGTTGTGTTGTTGGAATAAAAACCAAGTCTCACAATGTTTTTATGCCTGATAGAGCCTAGTGTCTTCACTTCTGCATTAAATGAGTCTCTGATCTGTTGTCCTTCCTTCTTTGAAGCCTAAAGCTTCTTCACTGCAAAGACATCTCTGTTAGGAATTTCCGCCCTATAAAAACATCTCAACAACATTTTCCTATGATATTGCTGTCAACCAGACAATCAACAACATCTTCTAAAGAGAAATTGAGTTTCTGAAATAGTGTCATCTGCCATGGCCACCCATTTCTGAATCTTCAAACTCTTGTTGAGGAATTTTCTTTGATTTTATCAACACAAGTATCTCTAGAATCAACATTCCTATAGCACTAAACAAAATTCCTATGATTATATTAACATTAAAAACTCTAGAATTCCCTTCAGGGGACTCAGCCCTTAATTGTTCAAAACAATTATCAGTCCACGAAATACAATGATCTACATTTCCATATAAACTACTTGCAGGTAATTCTATGAATAAATTTGTGTCTGGAAGATAGCCAGAGAAATTATTGTATGAAACATTCAGAGACACTTGATTTTGGTAGTTGGCCAAGAATACTCAAATTCCTAACCAGCATACTGTGAGATATATCCAAGGCTGACCATTTTGTGAATCTATAAAAATTTAATGGAATGGTCCCCAAGAGATAATTCCAACTGAGATTCATTTCAATGTCCAATCCTTCTATGCTTCCAATCTCAGAAAAGAATTCTACTAGTAAGTTTGTTGCTTCTCTAAGTCTAGGTACTGTAATTTATTGCACAACAAAATCTCTCTTGGTATGGCTCCAGAAAAATCATTTCCATTCATTGCTAGATTGTCCTGTGAAATGAGATTTCCCAATGTAGAGGGTATGGAACCCATAAACATATTCACTCATAAATATAATACAGGAATATTTTTTAGAAAACCAAGCATGCTTCGTAGGTTACCTGTAAGTTTGTTTCCATGAAGATCCAACATCTGAAGTACCGTGCATCTTCCCATTTCTGGAAAAAGGGTTCCTGTAAACTAATTATCTTCCATTTCAAGGAAGTCCATATTTTCTAGTGTCCCAACCTATTTTTGGGATTTCCCCAATAAGATTATTGTCACCCAGCCAAATCCTAATCAAATCTTTGAAACTACCGATATTTGGAGAAATAGATTCAGTGATATTATTTGACAGAACAGTCAACTTTGTGACATTTTTCAATTAGAATATGCTTGAAGAAATGCTTCCAGTTATCCTATTGTCATTAAGATCTAAAGCCTGAAATGATTTGCAGTTACCTACACTGGCAGGAATTATTCCTTTAAACCTATTCTTCCAAGTAAACAACAACATCATATTCCCGAGTTGTCCTACTGTATCAAGTATTTCTCCAAATATCTGGTTGCTATAAAGTTGCAGCTGAGAAAGACTATTAACAAGGGAAGAATGTATTGAATCATAAACATTGTTAACATTGAGTTGAAGCTCGTCCAGATTCTTCAAGTAACCTACTGTGTTAGGAATGCTTCTATACAAAGTTCTTTAGTGATAGGTATATCACCTCCAAGCTTGTGCAGTTGCCAAGGTCTGATGGTATAGATCCTATCAAATTACTTTTCCATAGAAGAAGATAATCCATCTTTTGTATCCTACCAAGAGCCTTGGGTAGAGAACCTGACAGACTATTTACATAGAGATATAAATATAAAAGTTCAGAACAATTTCTCAGCCCATCTGGGATTGACTCTGATACCGGAGTTGTGTAAAGTGCAAATGATTGCAGTTTTCTTAATGATTCAAATGAAGGAAGAATTGTTCCAGAAATCATTGTTTCTGCTCTTAAAATATGTAGCTGGGTTCCGTCTTTATAATGACAGATGTAATCCAGATTTTATGTATTTAATAAAAAGAGAAAAATAAATTTATTATTGTGAGTTTTAAGGTATGGGTTTCATGCTCAAGAAAATTTATTTTTATAGGTCAAGCACTCATAGAGTGCTTCTAGGTTTGAGATATAGAGTGCTTCCAGGTTTGAGATAAATTCATTGAGTCATTGTCATGTATAAATCAACCATTTTTTGGGCATGTTAAATATTGTCAAAAAAAATTTAGTTAAAGTCAAAAAACCCTCCACGACCTCCTCTCACGTGGTACAATAAGTCAAACCCTCAAAAGAAGCAAATCAGTCTATCTTAAGGACATTTACGCCTAGGTTCTATGTCAAGTCAGCCTACAAGCATAAGAAGAAATCCTATATATACAAGAGTACTCAACCTCATTCAAGGACGAAGAAGGAAGCATCATCACCAAGAAAATAAGTGCGAAGGAAGAGACAAAGGAATCCTCTTTAGTAGCGAGTAACAAACAGAGAAGATCAAAGTTGCTATAGCTTTGTTTTGGGTCCCTCATATCGCACATGTGACTACAACTAGGGTTTCTGCGGTACATTATTGCAGCCATTGAAATAAGCGGAGATATTGTCCAAGAAGAATCACTTTGTTGGTCGAGTTCACAAGGAGAAGGGATCAAGACAAGATAAGGAGAGAAAGCATTTCAATATGCCTTTATCATCGCATATATGCACGTAGGGTTTCCGAAAGAAGGGCCGAAAATTACAGAAGTTGCAGGCAGGGCGAGCTGGCATCGAGACAGGTCAAAATTACAGTCAAGGTATTAGAAGGCTGAAATTGGAGAGAAGGAAGAAGTAGCTAAATGGACTTAGAAAAAGAAGCAAATTTGATTTGTACGGGAGTTTTTTCAAAGGGTCTAGGTTTTGGAATTCATCAATTAAAGATTTTATAAGAAGTATAATTTTTGTGGGTTCTTGGAATTCATCAATTAAAGATTCTATAAGAAGTATAATTTTTGTGGGTTTTCAAGATTGGAAAGGTTATGGCCTTGGCTGATCACATATATCTCATTTCTTTTGTTTCACTGTTCTTTGTTTTTGATAGTTGTTAGATGAAGAGAACACATAATAATAAATAAGTATAAAAAGAAGTGAATCAAGTAAAACAAAAATACATCACAAACAGTTATCAAGCAAGAGAAATAGCCTCATCTCACTTCCCTAGATTTCTCAACATGGTATCTGTGCTAGCTCAATCTAGCATAGCTAAGAGGTTCCACTAAAAAACCTCATTATTAGTATTGTCATGTTTTGAATTGGTGTATCTGCAATGGAATCTTGTTTTTTAATGGACACATGCATTGTTGCATTCCTATTAAGTGATGGAGGGTGGAGCTGTAATGCGACTATTATGGAAACTTTTATAAGGTATGAGGAATGGAATTTTGTGATCTTCCATCTCATTAGAAGTGTTAATGAACGATCACAACATGCATAGTATCAAATAAAGGTAGTTGCATCAATAACGTTGAAGGAGTTTTTGGCATTGAGGAGGTCACACTTCCAGTTTGGGTTGATGACATATCCACGGCACAATATATTCCTAATTTGGAAGAAAATCTAAGAACTCAGGGGATGTTCATCCTTGCTACGTTAGGGATCTTCTTCTTTCCGTTGTTGGAAGGGCAACTTTTAATGGTGAAAGTCAGAAGATCTTTCATCACTTCTGGGGAATAAAAAACACTCAATAATCATGTATTCCTGCTACAAACCAATAATGGAACAACTCATACCTGGAATTATTAAATGACAGTTTATATCATATTGCAATTAGAATGGAACAACTCATACTTTGAATTATTAAATGACAGTTTATATCATATTAAATTGCAGTGAAGGTGAAGATATATGTTCCAGATATGCATCCTCTCTGCTCTTAGAATAACAATATGGAAAATACTTTTTCTAAAATAATTTTTCTATTGTTTTCCTGGGTTATTACAAGAAAAACGATTGTGAATCTAGAAAGCGTTGCACCATGGCCTGGCTTATAACATACCGATATTTTTCCACGATCAATAATGAAGCAGCATTATTACATTAATAAGAAAACCCAAGCGGCAGTGAATTTCGAGCTCAATGTTTGGGCAAATGAAGTCAAATTTTAAAAATCTGTGATCTGTGTTTTTTTAACGATACCCCCAATTAACTTCTACGTGGGAATTTTCCAAACATTTGGACTGGTTTAAGAGATATCGTCAGTTCCTCATATGCCCAACATTTATAAAACGTCTGCAAAAAAATCAATTTTTGTTTTTAAATAAACCAGATGAGCAGTGAGCATTATTGACCAAGGACTTAAATTGTTGTAGTTTGGAATCGAGCACAATATTGCGATGGTTTTCGATCTGAGTTAACGATTTCTGTACGGGGTTCATTTGGTACAAAGATGGAAGTCAGAAGGCGTATTCTGTGTTGATCCAAAGCATAAATTATAGTTCTCATTGTGGAAGGATACTTTGGATTTTCTGGAACATTCAGTGTGCGAATGTGATAGAATTTGTCATAATGAAAGGCGCAAGCAATTCAGACATTGCAATAAGGCAAAGAAACGAGTAGAAATGAGTACTGATCTCATTGATCAGTTGACCCCTGAAGAGAAAACTCTACTTTCTCAACTGAGATTACACAGTTCAAAGATAAACTTATTTTGTGCAACATAAATCAAATTGTAGGATTGAGTCTTCTGTGATTAGTCATATTTATAAGAAGAGATTGAGCTTAAATCACATGAAAAAGACATTTGTCGACGTGTTTCGAACTAATTAGTGTGGTTCATCGACAAGTTGAAGAAACAGATAAGGCCCAGCAAGTTAAATAGACTGAGAAGAGACTCGAACGGCTACATAACGGCTATTTTGACTCCAGGACCACATAACGACTATTTTGACTCTAGGACCCAAGCTAAAGTAATATCAATAAATTTAAGATTATTATTATTTAAGTAATATTAAGTTTAATAATAATATATTATTATTTATTTCTAGGAATTAAACAAAATTAGGTACTATGAATAGTGTCATAAGTAATTTATTTAAATAAATAACGCTTAGAATAAAACTAATGGTTATTGAAAATCATTATTTGCGTGAATGAATTCTTATAAATAAATAAATAGGGTTACATAAAAATAATAATGGTATGTTAGGATTAAATATGAATAAATTTATAATGTTAAAGGTAATAAGTTAATAAATTATTAACTAACTATATATGAATTGATTATTAAAGGTATGTTATTTTGCTTATAAAATTATACTAATTACTATAGAAATAATATTGTGTTTATAAAATTATTAAATTTACTAATTAATAAAACTAATCTTAATAGGTTAGTTTGAAAAGTAAATGAGAATGTTTATTGAATATTTTAATATTTTACTGAGATAATCTCTATATATATATACATCTATATAAAT
>APFE030424048.1:100798-122585 GCA_000404065.3 Pinus taeda
TTAAATTTATTGATATTACTTTAGCTTGGGTCCTAGAGTCAAAATAGTCGTTATGTGGTCCTGGAGTCAAAATAGCGGTTATGTAGCTGTTGGAGTCTCTTCTCAGTCTATTTAACTTGCTGGGCCTGATCTCCTTCTTCAACTTGTCCTGACGATGAACCACACTAGTTGGTTCGAAACGCCTCGACAAATGTCTTTTTCATGTGATTTACGCTGAAGGTCTTCTTATAAAAATCAAATTGAGACAAAAAAAAAAAAAAAACGAAAAGTGAAGAGGTATTTAAATGATAAGTACTTTGTTTTCCCATTGACGGTTCATAGAATTTGTGCTTAGATCCATGAAATTACGGGAGGACAAAATGCACAACAATTAAGAAGGAAAGTGCTCCCGTAAGCAGATTTTGTGAGAACTACCAAGGAAGAAATCGATGGTTAGGGTTTATTACGGAATCACCGTCCCTCCATTCCGAAAAAAACTAAGGGTTCTATGGCAAGCCATATCGTGTGTTTTTCCATGGGGCCCACACCCATCATCTAAATAGCCCAATATTTTTAATTTGTAAAGCTAAAGAGGCTAAAAAGACCATATGCTTTTTTTTTATTTCGAAACCTTTTAAATGGAAGACACTATTTTCTTAACTATTCTCAGACACAGTGTTCGATCAGTTAGACAATTAAGTTAGGGGGTGGAAATAATGGTGTTCCAGAATTATGGACTTGTGAGGAAAATAGAAGATTGTGATTTCATTTCTGATGTGTTGATGAATAAAGTTTTCATATTGATTCCAGAATTTGTTGGGTATGATAAATTTTTCTTATTTTATTTTGTGTTTATTCTTCTTTCTAGATAAGAGTAATGAAGTTGTTTGGTTTTGATTTTATACTTTATTGAGTTTGAATTTCTGTAAATTAAAGCTAAAAACTTTTAATGATGGGTTTCTCTTTTTCAAATTTCATTACACACGAATCATATTTATTTTAAAGTTGAAGATAAAAGATTATGTGCAAGGAAACCTGTTATCTAAAACTTTCCACCATCATTTCTTTATGCTCTTTTTTCATTTGTATTCAACATGAGAAGGCCACTTTGGAAATATTGTTCACATATGGAAAATTAAAGGGTTTTAATCAAATTTATGGGGTTTTATGAAATGATGGAACAACCAATTAATCCTTTTAGATTTCAGAATAAATGTTTTGGGCACCGATCTCTCTGTAGCTAGAGATTGCCTCCCAAGGTACAATAGTATTCGAGCTAGGGTGACAAGTCAAGGAAGGGAAACTCAATAAAGGACATTCAAGGACTCAAATATTATTTAGGGTCTCAATCATCAAGAATATCTTCTCATCTCCAAGGCATTTCAAGGACAAGAATAGCATAAAAGAAAATATCAAAAACCCTAGCATTCTTGGGAACCTCGCTGAAGTATCAACTCAAAGAAAGGAATGATCAAAATCTACGAAGAAGGCTTGACCAAGTTCTGAAGTTCTTAAATCTCAAAACAAATAAATCTCAAGAATACTATCTCTCTCAAGACATTGAAACTCATTCCAAAGATACAAATTACAGCAATAATATCAATCTTTCTCCAAGTAAGCATACTTCTTAATTGTGTTCATAATGAAGCGATTTTTGAAGATAATACATCACTGCTTCAAGAGGTCAAAGGCCTTCCAATGATACAAATTACAGCAACAATATCAATCTTTCTCCAAGTAAGCATACTTCTTAATTGTGTTCATAATGAAGCGATTTTTGAAGATACTGCATCAATGCTTCAAGAGGTCAAAGGCCTCATTCAAAAAATTCAAAACAGTCTGAATCCATTGACAAGAAGATCAAATATTTGTGACTCAAAGAAGAAGATCGTTTTCATCACCAAATTATTTGTAGCAATCACATGACCCAATTTCAAGACATCCTAAGAAAGGAATTGAATTCCCCAAGAAGACCAAGAAATTCATATCACAGTGTGCAAAGCACCGAGATTGGGATGAATATGTCATCTGTGGAACTAAGGGTGCAATCATCTTCAAATCAAATATACATGTTCTCTGTAGAGAAATCAAACGTCTTAGAAGGCTAAATTTCCTCTACAGACATCCATATATTTTAATAAGCAATTAAATCAAGAAACTACAGGTAGAAAGTGCAACAAAAATAGTCTACATTATGAAGTTTTGTTGCAAATAAGTCTTGTAGCCATCAAGGTAGCAGAAAGGAGCTATAAAGGAACTCTGAAGAAGAATGTATCAACAAGAAGGACAATAATTTTTCCGGTTAAATAATTCTTGAAAAAGGAAGAAGGGTCAATAAAGACAATAGTACCATGGCATCCTGAAATACCAAGCATTACAGGTAGGTAGTTATCCATAAGGAATGTATGATATTTTCCTTTTAATTTTCAAGGGTCCATCATAAGATGTTGTAGGGTTAAAATTATGGCTCTAGGATTTGTATTTTGATGGCCCATAAGAAACCCTAGTAATGAGGAACCTTATTCTTAAGGTACTTGTTCCCTATGATTTCTAGCATTTGTTAGGATTCAAAGACATGGGATAAACCCTAGAATGACATGAACAGAAAATTAATATGACCTAGAGCTTGAACGTAAGAAACCCTAGGATGACCTTTTGATTGCATAAAACCCTAAAAATATAGCTTGACATCATATTTTGGCATCATATATTTTTCTTGGGGTGCTTGTCAATAAATATTCCAGGTACAAGAAGTAAAGGTGGATGTGTTAAGCCTTTTTTTAAGAAGCATGATAAAAGAAGGGAACTAAACAGACCCTTGGGCACTATTCATGAATTATGGATACTTAGAAGGAGTAGAATGTTTAAGACATCTACCATTGTGAAAGAGTTACAAACAATAGAGTATGATAGGATGCATCACATTAAGAATGGCATCATAACAACATATGATTTAAAGCAAGAGATCATTAAATCAGTATGGGAATCTTTAAAGATATTTGAATTGTATGGCAGTCATTTTTAGAAAGAAGTAGCTCCTACTAACCTCATTGGAAGCATAAGTGTTACTTATGGATAGAAAAAATTCATCTAGTGAAGAGTTCATTATACATCATTAGGAAGAAGAATTTGCAAAATGAGGGTAATGAAGATCCTATAATGGAATCTTCATTGAAAGATTCATCTCATGGGAGAAGCAAATGCCTTGCTGAAAATCCCAACTTGTATGGGATTAAGAGGATGATGGAATGATGTCAAAAGAAGTGAAGCACGTCAAGGTAATTGAAGTTCTTTCAATCAAGGAAGATATCGAAGGAATTCTAGATGACCAAAAGGAAGAGATGAGGTATATATGCTTATATTTACTAAAATTGAGCCATGTCATATAGTTGTAGATAACATGGATAAATCCTCTACCTCATGAGCATGATCAAGAGAAATGGATCTTCTCCTTTGGAAGGATGCATGAAGGCATGATTAAATCTATGTAATAAGCCCTCATATGCAATATGAGGTGGTTAAAACAAAAAAAGGAACTATGGATGGATGGTCCTAAGGATCAATATGTGAAGAAAGTAAGGAGAGATAAGGAAAAATGTAATTATAGCCACATACAAAAAGGAAATCAACATTTGATAACTAGAAGGATTGACCATGACATCTCCATGCAAAAGGTATGAATACTTTGATGAAGTCTGGAAAGGAAGATGACCCTTGAAATTTAATATCCTTTTGGAGATGTGTTAATATATGTGCAGGATGTTGATGTCACAACAAGCAGATGTCATGATGTAAGGCCATCATAAAGGTAATGTTATTTTGATGTTCCATTTTTATTTTTGAACAATATCTGGATGGGATAATATAGGGATACCAAAAGAAATGTTGTGGATGTAAACTATAGCTAATACTCATGTGTTGGGATGAAAGCTCCTAAAGGAAACATGGTGTAAAGGAGGTAGTTGTATGATCACAAGTCATATATGAACTAGAAGATCACTTTCAAACATGAGGAAAAATGACATGACTTACTTGAGGAAAGTGATGGATGGTTGATTCCCTACAAATAAGTACCAAAAGATGAAGGCTCCATATCAAAGAAGATAAAATTCATGACATTGAAAGAGGGATCCCTACAAGAATTTGATTGTCCCATGATCTCCACCTATAGAGCTCTAGAAGCAATTCACTGGTTAAGAGGGAGCTTGGGTACATTTCTTTCATAGAAATGGTTGCATCCCTTCATAGGAATGGGTATATCCTCCTTGAATGAGAGGCAAAGATAGACACACCATTCTTATCTTCACTTGGGAAGAAAGATGGAGGATTTGATAATCATCTGGCATACAATACTCTTTGAGGATGTGGTAGGACATCCAATATAAGAGTAATCATAGAGGACCAATATTCTTTGAGGACTAGGAATTCAAGATAATAATAGTCTTGGAAGGACATATCCTAAGAGAACCTGAGTGGGATATGTTCCTTGAGAGACAATGATGAAGGTGTCTATAAATCATTGGTCTCACCAACATTATGTTATGATAATGTGGAGAGATAGATTTATTAGTCAATTCCTTGCTATGTGACAATGCTAGAAGATATGATGCTAAAAACATGGGTTACCAACCCGACTCTTCTTATGAGAATCCTTCAAATTTAGAATGTTGAAGTACCTTGTAAGGATTTTGAATACCTCCCTTGTTAGAAGGGAGTGTTGAAATATGTAACTAAGTTTGGTTTTCATAATGACAAATATAATCGTGGTTTTATGTATTTAATAAAAAGAGAAAAATAAATTTATTAATGTCAGTCTTGAGGCATGGGTTTCATGCTCAAGAGAATTTATTTTTATGCGTCAAGAACCCATTGAGCACTTCTAGGCTTATGATAAAGTCATTGAGTCATTGTCATGTATGAATGAGCCATTTGGGCATGTTACATATTGTAAAAAGAAATTAGTTGAAGTCAACAGACCCTCCAAGACCTCATCTCAAGTGCTACAACATGTTGTCCTGGGTGCTATATCAAGTTGTCCTACAAGCATAAGATAAAGCCTATATATACATGAGGACTTGGCCTCATTTAAGGACGAAGAAGGAAGAATCATCACCAAGAAATTAAGTTCAAAAGAAGAAACAAAGGAAGCTTCTTGAGTAGCGATTAAGAGAAAGAGAATATGGAAGTTGTTCTGGCTTTGTTTTGGGTCCCTCATATCACATGTGTGAATATAGATAGGGTTTCTGCAGTACAGTATTACAACCCTTGAAAGAACCAGAGATATAGTCCAAGAAGATTCACTTTACTAGCCATGTTCACAAGGAGAAGGGATCAAGACAAATGAAGGAGAAAGAGCATTGAAATCTTCCTTTATCATCTCATACATGCAGCTAGGGATTTTGAAAGAAGGGTAAAAACTCACAGAAGTTGCAGGGAGTACAAGATTGTAGCAAGATAGGTTGAAATTGAAGTCAAGGTATTAGAAGGCTAAAATTGAAGTCAAGGAAGAAGCAGCTAAATGGACTTGGAAAAAGAAGTAAAGTTGACATGGTCTTGGAGGAGTTTTTCTCAAGGGTCTAGGTGTTGGAATTCGTCAATTGAATATTCTATAAGAAGAATAAATCTTGTGGTTATTCCTCTCAATATTGGAGGGATGTTGGCCCTGTGTGGTCGCCTATATTGTGTGGCCTTTGTATCATTGTTCTTTATGTGTTTGGTAATTGTTTGATGAACATAACACATAATAATAAGTAAGTAAAAGAAGCGAATGAAGTAAAATAAAATGCATCACAAATAGTTATCAAGCAAGAGAAATCATCTCATCTCATTGCCCTAGATTTCTTAACATCTACAGGCCCAAAAATAGTAATATTATTATACTTTCTGAGTCTAGGATGTAGTTCACCTTTAATTTTTGGATTCCAACTCCATGAAGAAATTTGATAGCCTACCGAGTTTTTGTGGTATCTTACCACTCGGTTATCAAATATAAGTAAATCGACCAGACTAGAGAAATTAGCAAGGTTTGAAGGGAGGGTTCCTTCAAGTTCATTGGGGTTGAGAATAAGGGTCTAGAGATTCTTTAGATTACTAATATCAGAGGGTATACTTCTTGTTTTTCTATTTCCATAGAGATCTAACAACAGTGAGTTATTGTAATATCCAATCTCTCTTGGAAGTGTACCAGTCAAATTGGTTGCAGACATTACAAGTGATTGAAGATATTTAAGAGTTGCAAACTGTGGAGGAACTTGACCTAATATTTCTATGGAATACAGAAAGATACATGTAGCCAAGTCTTCGTAAGAACATGATATGCCACTCCATTTGCAAGAATTTTGGTCTAAAAGACCCAAGTTTCCATGTACTTAGTGTTGATCCTCTATTTCCATTCAATGTCTACATCCATGAAAAGAGTATTTGGCCTTCTAGCTTCATCCATATTGTTGTCCATTCTGAGAGTAGAATTGCACAACTAGCCCAACAAAACTCCACTATGAGTCTTGAAATTACCACATTTGTGGAAGCGTATTAGACAGACCTGCAACTCCCATCCTAACTATATCCTAGTCTTAAGATGAAATATCTAGAGCAGTGATGAAAGTTATAACATAATATTAATTTCCTAGTGTACCAAATACCTACAAACGTAGTGATGAATGCAATAAAACACAATATTTATTGCGAGTGTGTACATGTTTGAAATTCAAATGATTGATGAAGATTTCATCTATAAAATGCCTTTTTGATTGTGTCTCCTCAATATAAAGCATGAATTTATGGCCCATACAAATGTGAGTGTATAGCCTACGCATTTCATTCCCATATTCTTCAAATTATTCCAATTTATGGGCTTTCTTATATTTAAGAATTTTACTAAGAGAGGCGGGGCATGTATGCAAAGCTATCATAAACAGTCATACTACTCAATTATGCTTTTTCATATTCCTCGGATCCAATGTATCCCACGTAACTCTCGCTCCCCAGATAAAACACACTTCACTAAATGTTATATTTATACCACGAAGATGAGCTACTCAATGCATACCCAATTCGAAACACAAATAACTTGGGTTTAACTTGGACAAATTGCCTTGATTGTATCATTCAAGAATTAATAAATAATGTAAAGTACATACATGCACAATGTAAAGCTGGTGGAGTTGAATCTACTAGAGAGGAAGGGGGTGAGCTCATATCCAAAGATAGGGAATGATTGTATGCACTAGAAATAGGAATTTTTTTCATCACAGACGAATCATGTTCCCCTATAAATATCATATATTAATAAACAACACCCACTTACATCAAAATAATTTAGGGCCTAAATTTCTTAAATTTTCATTCTAAATTACTTCCTAGTAGGTAATGGAGATTCAATTCTGAAAGAGAGGGTAAGGATGGTAATGGAGTTTATCAAGGATCTTCCAAATCTTGACGACGTCCACACTTTTCCAGAGGACGGAAAGGAGAAGCTATTTGAAAATAGTGATAGATTTGATAATTCATTTCCAAGGGAAAACTATGAGATTATGCAAGTCAATAGATCAAGATATGTTGGGGAATAAATTATGGAAGATAGCATGTCCACCTCATCCTAAGAACCTTAGTCCCTAACTCCACTTGTTTTGTTTAGTTAATTTTTTTTTTTCAATGTCTATGATAATAAGGAAATGTGAATGGGTCAATTACACATTCCATCCAGCTAAAATAATAGATATTGATAATTAAAATTACTAGAACTCTTGGATAAATAAAGATATTGTTAAGGATGAGATAATCTCAAAGAATATTGAGGCTTCCAAAGTACATATTAATTTTCCACGGTTCTTGTTTGAAGAATTTGTAACTCTCTACAATGAGAGTAAGCTGCTAAAAATTCAAGAATTTTAACCATTTCTAGCAGCAAAAAATGCAATAACAATAATTTGTAATATATATTACAATGGCACAATGGTTCATGAGTTCAAGGACTCCCAATTTCAAATGTGTTGCATGACTACAACAACTTGAACCCAATTGAAGGCTCTTTTTTTTATAACCCAAATTTAGAAAAAAAATAATGTACTTGCGCTACATCATTAATGAATGAGAGTGACTACATGAGATCCTTGAATATGGTGTCGTTAATTTATTCTCATCATGAAACATTGGATCTTGTTGATCATGCTATGTTACACAAAAAATTGTCACCATGACTTTCTACAGTTTGTGTGAGTCCATCAACACTCATACATACCTCCTTTGCAAGTCTTGAGCCTCAGCTCTTCATGTCAAGCCTTGGAAATAGGATAAAGACCTTAAAAATATCTCAAATCCTGGTTTCGCACTTTATCATAGCATTGCCTGCGGTGCCGCACCCAATGGTCATGTTTCCTACGAACCTGACCGTTCTGTCTATTGAGTAATGGGTGCGAACCCCTATAAAAGTTAAAAAGGCGTGAGTTCATTCTTAAAAACTCATCTTGGGTCACTTCTAGACACTTCTAGAAGGAATATTATGCTGGCAGGTCCACTCCACCTTGGTTCATCCATTCCATAACTAAGGGAGGTAACTCCATGATATGAGGTGCTTATCCCATTGAAGGAGGAACTTATCCCTTCAATGGTGGACCTGCAACTTCCTCCATTTTCACTATAAATGCATGCATTGGGCTGGTTGTAGAGGAGGTTGAAAGCTGAAGATTCTTGAGGGTAAATGCTGCTGGAAACTAGACTTCCTTTTTGAGCTTGTGAGAGGAGAGATCACATACCTTTCATGTCATTTGGGAAGTGAGTGAGGCTTGTCAAAGTAGAGGAGACTCCTGCTAGACCCTGGAAAGAACTTGTGCAACATCAAGGCAAAGGTTGTAAGGTTCTTTTATTCATAAAGTTAATACAATCAAGTTTGTTTTTCTCAATGAACTGTCTCTAATGGTTTATTTTATGAGCTCCTTGATCTTCATAATGAACATTTTTTGTTATACGCAGGTATGCTTTGATGTGTTCTTGTTTGTGTCCGTGAATCCATTTTCTACAGTCCCATTAGAGGTGACGCTTGGTATATTTCGTTGACCAATTTCTTAGAAAATCCAGGTCTCGCGTCTTCACCACCTCGATTTCCTTTCCATCCAACACCCAGAGGTTATTATCCTCCTTTGAATATGTCGAGATAGTCATCCTTGTTTTCTCAGACGCTAGAAACTTTTTTACATGGCAGTCCTTCTGTTCCTCCTGGGTATCAGTCTTTATCTGGTACGTTTTCAGGAGCTTCTCCTCAACCCATCGAATATGCAATATCTCCTGGTCATAACGGAACTAAACCGTTAAGTGTCGAAGAGATTCTTATGATGTCTGGTACTACTCCTAATCTGCAACCTCAAGGTAGTTCAATACCGGCTGGGGGGCAGCTGCAAGGTACTCAAATACCGCCTGGAGGGCAACCTCAAGGTAGTCCATTACCACTTGGGGGGCAACCTCAAGGACAATATGTCCCTATGGGACAATATTTTCCTCAAGGTCAACCCCAATATCAATATGTACCTCAAGGTCAACCCCAGTATCAATATGTGCCTCAAGGTCAATACCAGCCTCAAGGTCAGTACCAACCCCAAGGTCAGTACCAACTGCAAGGTCAATACCAACCTCAAGGTCAGTACCAACCTTAGGGTCATTGTCAACCTCAAGGTTTCCAACCACCTTCAGGTCAGTCATTTGTTCAAGGACCCGGAAATGTACCATATAATTATCAATCTTACACTCAACCTGGTTTTGGTCCTCAATATGCTCAACCTGTTATGGGTCCATACCCCGGAGTGAACGTGGTGTGGGATCAACAGACTCTGCAACCCAGTGTGTAGTTGTCATCTCAATCTGGACAGTCTTTTGTTTCTGGTTCACCCCAGAAACCTTTCCAGCCTACTACTCAAACTACTACACCTGGGGTAGCTTATCAGTTTGGGCCTAGTTCGCCTCGAACTCCATCCCAAATGTCTGTTGCAAGTGCTGCGGCTTCTATTCAATCCAATCCTCCCATTTCTGGAGTATCAACAGCTCCAGTTTCTGCTGCTCCTGTATCAACTCCTCAGGCCTCTTTACCCCAGTCTAGACCTATAATCTAGACTCTGGTTTCCATGCCTGTAGGACAACCTGGGCCTAATACGGTTGTCACGAGTCAACCCCAATTTACTTATCAACCGTACCAGGGGCAGTACCAATTTGGCCCCGTTGTGCAGAACCCGACTTATCAGTATCAACCATACCCTGGGTATATGTATCAACAACCTCAACAACCCCAGTCCCATTAGAGGTGACGCTTGGTATATTTCGTTGACCAATTTCTTAGAAAATCCAGGTCTCGCGTCTTCACCACCTCGATTTCCTTTCCATCCAACACCCAGAGGTTATTATCCTCCTTTGAATATGTCGAGATAGTCATCCTTGTTTTCTTAGACGCCAGAAACTTTTTTACATGGCAGTCCTTCTGTTCCTCTTGGGTATCAGTCTTTATCTGGTACGTTTTCAGGAGCTTCTCCTCAACCCATCGAATATGCAATATCTCCTGGTCATAACGGAACTAAACCGTTAAGTGTCGAAGATATTCTTATGATGTATGGTACTACTCCTAATCTGCAACCTCAAGGTAGTTCAATACCGGCTGGGGGGCAGCTGCAAGGTACTCAAATACCGCCTGGAGGGCAACCTCAAGGTAGTCCATTACCACTTGGGGGGCAACCTCAAGGAAAATATGTCCCTATGGGACAGTATTTTCCTCAAGGTCAACCCCAATATCAATATGTACCTCAAGGTCAACCCCAGTATCAATATGTGCCTCAAGGTCAATACCAGCCTCAAGGTCAGTACCAACCCCAAGGTCAGTACCAACTGCAAGGTCAATACCAACCTCAAGGTCAGTACCAACCTTAGGGTCAATGTCAACCTCAAGGTTTCCAACCACCTTCAGGTCAGTCATTTGTTCAAGGACCCGGAAATGTACCATATAATTATCAATCTTACACTCAACCTGGTTTTGGTCCTCAATATGCTCAACCTGTTATGGGTCCATACCCCGGAGTGAACGTGGTGTGGGATCAACAGACTCTGCAACCCAGTGTGTAGTTGTCATCTCAATCTGGACAATCTTTTGTTTCTGGTTCACCCCAGAAACCTTTCCAGCCTACTACTCAAACTACTATACCTGGGGTAGCTTATCAGTTTGGGCCTAGTTCGCCTCGAACTCCGTCCCAAATGTCTGTTGCAAGTGCTGCGGCTTCTATTCAATCCAATCCTCCCATTTCTGGAGTATCAGCAGCTCCAGTTTCTGCTACTCCTGTATCAACTCCTCAGGCCTCTTTACCCCAGTCTAGACCTATAATCTAGACTCTGGTTTCCATGCCTGTAGGACAACCTGGGCCTAATACGGTTGTCACGAGTCAACCCCAATTTACTTATCAACCGTACCAGGGGCAGTACCAATTTGGCCCCGTTGTGCAGAACCCGACTTATCAGTATCAACCATACCCTGGGTATACGTATCAACAACCTCAACAACCCCAGTCCCATTAGAGGTGACGCTTGGTATATTTCGTTGACCAATTTCTTAGAAAATCCAGGTCTCGCGTCTTCACCACCTCGATTTCCTTTCCATCCAACACCCAGAGGTTATTATCCTCCTTTGAATATGTCGAGATAGTCATCCTTGTTTTCTTAGACACCAGAAACTTTTTTACATGGCAGTCCTTCTGTTCCTCCTGGGTATCAGTCTTTATCTGGTACGTTTTCAGGAGCTTCTCCTCAACCCATCGAATATGCAATATCTCCTGGTCATAACGGAACTAAACCGTTAAGTGTCGAAGAGATTCTTATGATGTCTGGTACTACTCCTAATCTGCAACCTCAAGGTAGTTCAATACCGGCTGGGGGGCAGCTGCAAGGTACTCAAATACCGCCTGGAGGGCAACCTCAAGGTAGTCCATTACCACTTGGGGGGCAACCTCAAGGACAATATGTCCCTATGGGACAATATTTTCCTCAAGGTCAACCCCAATATCAATATGTACCTCAAGGTCAACCCCAGTATCAATATGTGCCTCAAGGTCAATACCAGCCTCAAGGTCAGTACCAACCCCAAGGTCAGTACCAACTGCAAGGTCAATACCAACCTCAAGGTCAGTACCAACCTTAGGGTCAATGTCAACCTCAAGGTTTCCAACCACCTTCAGGTCAGTCATTTGTTCAAGGACCCGGAAATGTACCATATAATTATCAATCTTACACTCAACCTGGTTTTGGTCCTCAATATGCTCAACCTGTTATGGGTCCATACCCCGGAGTGAACGTGGTGTGGGATCAACAGACTCCGCAACCCAGTGTGCAGTTGTCATCTCAATCTGGACAGTCTTTTGTTTCTGGTTCACCCCAGCAACCTTTCCAGCCTACTACTCAAACTACTACACCTGGGGTAGCTTATCAGTTTGGGCCTAGTTCGCCTCGAACTCCGTCCCAAATGTCTGTTGCAAGTGCTGCGGCTTCTATTCAATCCAATCCTCCCATTTCTGGAGTATCAGCAGCTCCAGTTTCTGCTGCTCCTGTATCAACTCCTCAGGCCTCTTTACCCCAGTCTAGACCTACAATCCAGACTCTGGTTTCCATGCCTGTAGGACAACCTGGGCCTAATACGGTTGTCACGAGTCAACCCCAATTTACTTATCAACCGTACCAGGGGCAGTACCAATTTGGAACCATTGTGCAGAACCCGACTTATCAGTATCAACCATACCCTGGGTATACGTATCAACAACCTCAACAACCCCAGTATGGTCCGGTTAATCTTGGTTTTCCAGGAGGATATAATATCCTAAATGCGAATCCGATACCAAGTTATCCTGGATATCCTCCTCTTGGGGCTGGTCTTATGACCCCAAGTTTTCGGGATCCAAACCGTCAGTTACCGTTTATAGCAACTTTGGATTTGCCTGACTTGTCGCGCCTTACGAATGATCCCATTAATTATCTTCCGTTTTGGATGCCAATGCCAAATAAGTTGCGCAGTGATATACCAAAGTTTGAGGGGAAGTAAGGAGAAGATCTGTCTAATCATGTGATGACTTACCATCTCTGGTGTGCATCGAATTCCATTATAGATGATTCAATTCGTCTTCGTCTTTTTCAACGCACTTTGATTGGCCTTGCAGCCAAGTGGTACATTGAGTTTCCACGAGGCTCTTTTTACAATTTTAGTTAGTTAGCCACTTCCTTCCTTACTCATTTTTCAGCTGCTAGTCCGATATGACAATGGCACAGAATTATTAACTTCATTAAAGCAGTCGACGTCCACATATATTTCAGATCATATTCGTGAATGGCGACGTTGACGTTGTTTAGTGAAAGTTTTTATCCCGGACCAAATTTTGGCAGAATGGTTTGTAAAATCATTATTACCCAAAATAACTGAAGATGTATCCAAGGCAAGAGTAGTTATAGAAGAGCAAGTAATTGCTCAAACTCAGTACCTTGACTTAGTTTATACACAGTCATGTACGTTACACGAGAAAATCCCCGATCTTCCGAAACAAAATCAAATAGCTGCACCTCCCTCAAGGTCTCATGCCGCTGATGGTATGATTGGTACTGTTAATACCAAGAGTAAGAAGAAATCCTCCAAGAATTCTTCTCCTATTATAAATTTACCAGATTCCCCTAAGGGAGAGTCTTCACCTGAAATTTCTGCCGATGTTCATGTCGTAGAATCATCTACGACCAAATCAAAATTTAATGGTAAGAAGAAAGGTAAGAAGAAGAATAAGCAGAACTCGAAGGAGAAATCTGATAAGCCTAAATCTACTGACGAGAAACGAAAACCTCGATATCCTTGTCTCATCTGCGATGAGGAGCACTTTGCAAGAGATTGTCCGCATCGTGCCGAGGTTGCGAAAATCGTCAAAGGTTCACAAACACTTGCTGTTTTGAAGGATCCTTTTCCAAGTCAAGGCAGTAAAATGATAGGTTCTTCCTCTAGTGCCTCAGAAGAGCCCATAATGATGATGTCACATGTAAGGATTGTGACACGATCGTAAGATTATGGAAGTAAGAGTCCTCTTGGTGGTAAGGAAGCAGAATCTTCTAATTCCAAGCCATCAACCTCAGCTCCATCTGGTTCCAATCCACTACAGATCGAGAAACCAAATCCTGACTTAGTAATCAAACCGCCTGCTAAGGGTATACTTTGAAAGTCATCTTTCAATCCGCATTCGAGAGCTGCTCAGAACTATAACATTGTTGAAGATTTAGCTGTTTCACCTTCATCAATGTCGGCTTTGGAAGTGCTACAATCTTGTCCAGCACAGCGTAAAATGCTATTGTCGGCTATAGGAGATGTTGATCTTCAGGACTCAAGCCTCATAGTCTTCGATTTAGAAAATAGTACACCTCGTTTACCTCATCAAATGGATTTCCAGATTCCATTGTTAGTCAAAAGCAAACCTTGTTTTAGGAATGTGATTGATGAGGGAGCTTCCACGTGTATTATGTCAATACAGTGTTGGAAAACCCTTAGTTCTCCTACACTTAATCAATCCCCGACGATTCTAAAGGCCTTTGATGGCCGAGGGTTTCACCCTTATGGCATTCTACAGGACTTACCTATAGGGGTTGAAGGAAAAACCGTTAATCTAGATGTGGAGGTGGTTGATGCCCCTCTAGATTACAACCTTCTTTTGGGTCGTAGCTGGTCTTACGCCATGACTGCTGTTGTTTCATCGGTCTTTCGGCTTATTAAGTTACCACATAATGGAAATATCGTTACAATAGATCAGTGAACTTACTTTTCATCCGACCCATCCTCTGCTGAGAGTATTCAACATGTTGGAAAAACCGCTATCCCTTATAAGGATGTTGGGGTAGGATTAGTTAAAGATTCGGGTTTACTTGGAACTTTTTCATTTCCTCCTCCCAACGTACCGTCTCCTTTCACAAAAATTCATATGATTTCGTCAGAATCCCTAGTTCTTGACGATCCTTGGGTCGTTCCATTCAATTCCGAGATGGACTCTCTTGGCGATGACATGCCTTTGAGTCCCTTTGAAGTTGCTTATTAGGCAGTACAGTCGTTTTCCAACTCAAATTCAACCAAACTTGATCTAGTGAATGAGATCCATGAAAAATCACTTTCAATCTCAACCTCAGAGTCAACAACCTTTTCGAAAACCGTTCACACTAATGAACAAATTCGGGAACTGTTGTCTGTTGATGCATTACCATGGGAAGATCTTCATCATCGGTCTTCGTTCTTACTTGAGATTGATCATTTTGAAAATGATTTTTCATCTATTTTTACCGTTGAATATGTCAAAGAACCGCAGAATCCATTGAAACATCTTGATTCTGAACAAAATTTAGTCAATATCTCTCGAACGGTTCCTATCGACATTTCAGTAAAACCTGGGATTGTTGAAAACATTCACATAGGTGCTTCTTGTACGAACACTGAAGTCAACATATATAAAGCCCTATTTCAATAATTCCGTGATGTGTTTGCCTGGTCCTACGAAGAAATGCCAGGAATTGATCCTTCAATCATTGTTCATGAGATCAAAACCTACCCGGATGCTAAACCCGTCTGGCAACGGTTGCGTCAGATACACCCACGAAAGGCTACTGCCATCAAAACAGAAGTTGAGAAATTACTTAAAGTAGGTTTAATTATCCAATTCCTTTGACGAATTGGGTATCGAATATTTTTCCAGTTACAAAAAAACAAGGGACGATAAGAATATGCATCGACTATAGGGATATTAATCGTGCTTATCCTAAGGACAATTATCCCACACCCTATATCAATCAAATTATCGATGATTGTGCTGGCAGTGAAATTTTCTCCTTTATGGATGGTTTTTCCGGTTACAATCAAATTAACATTCTACCTACCGATCAACCAAAAACGACATTCATATGTCCATGGGGGACAATTGCTTATTGCAAGTTACCTTTCGGATTGAAGAACGCCAGACCAACTTTTCAAAGGGCAATGTCTTACACGTTTCATGACATCAATCACATTGTGCAACCTTATCTTGATGATTTACCAGCTCATTCATTATGAACAGTCGACCATCTCACTCACTTACGAGAAATTTTCATGAGATGTAGGCATTATCGGATTAGGCTGAATCCGCACAAGTGTGTTTTCTGTATTGAAACAGGTCGGTTACTGGGATTTGTTGTATCCAAAGATGGCATTCGCGTCGATCCTTCAAAGGTTGAAGCCATCATCAAGTTACCACCTCCTTCGACACTTTGCCTACTCCAGAGTTTGCAAGGGAAAGCAAACTTTTTACGTTGTTTCATTCCTAACTACACGAGATTACAAAAGTTTTCACCCGGTTGTTGAAACATAACACTCCATTCTTTTGGGACGAAAGAGCAGACTAATCTTTTGATGCACTTAAACATGCGTTGACCCATGCACCATTATTGCATCCTCCCAACTATAACCAAGATTACTTCTTGTACCTCGCCACTTCCCATTCCACCAGTGGGATGGTTTTAGTTCAACAGGATGAATTCGAAAGTTAACATGTGATCTATTATCTTAGTCAGACTCTAACTCCCATTGAGTTAAAATATTCACATGTGGAGAAACTGGCCTTAGCTGCAGTCCAAGCTGTTCAGCGATTTCGTCATTACATTTTGTTTCGCAAAACCACCGTCATTTCTGACTGTAACCCTATGCAATACATTTTGACTAAACAACTGCTAGGGGGCAAGTATTCCAAATGGATTGTCACCCTACAGGAATTTGACTTGGAATTTGAGAAGGCCAAGACAAAGAAGTCTTTGGTTTTTGCGGAATTAATGTGTGACTTCCCTCGTGCTGATACCGAACATGTGGTGGAAGAACCCATTGCGGATGAATCCTTGTTCCTTATCAGCACTGTCGATCCATGGTAGATAGATATCATTGTCTATCTCCAGACCCAATATTTTCAGCCAGACATTTCACGATCTCAGCTCCGGAAAATACGATTCCAATCCCAACCTTACACTATTATTGGAGATACTCTTTATCGTCGTGGGGTGGATTCTGTTTTCCATCGTTGTCTTACTCATGACAAGGCTAAGAAGGATCTTAATGAATGCCACTATGGAGCGTGTGGCGGTCATATGTCTGGGTATGCCACATCCCAAAAGATTTTGCACGCTGGCTATTTTTGGCCGTCGTTATTCAAAGATTGTATTACTGCCTTCCAGAAATGCCACAATTGCCAAATTTTTTATCGTAAGATGCGTGCTCCTCCTACTCCTCTCCACCCTATCATTGTCGTTGGTCCATTCGCAAAATGGGGTATTGATTTTATTACATGTAACCCTCACTCAGCCAGGGGGCATGAGTATATCATCCTTGCGGTAGATTATTTTACCAAGTGGGTCGAGGCGATGCCTAAATTTTCGGCAGACGGCAAAACTGTTGAGATTTTCATTTTCAACCATATAATTACTAGGTTTGGTGTTCCCCAAACGATTATCACTGACCATGGGAGTCATTTTCGAAACATCATGATGACCGAACTTACAGATCAGCTTGGCCTGTGTCATGATAGTTCCACTCCATATTATCCATAGGCAAATGGTTTGGTTGAAGCAGTCAACAAAGTTCTAGTCACCATGATCTGACGAATCATTGGGATTCATTGGTTGAATTGGCATAACATGTTATTTTCAGCGCTTTGGGCGTATCGAACCTCAGTCAAAACATCAACAGACTTTACTCCCTTTCAACTGGTTTACGGTTTAGAGGCAGTATTGCCCATTGAATGTGAAATCCTGTCATTACAAATTGCCGTGCAATTATTGCCCGCCACTTCCGAAGAGTAAAAACGTTTATTATACTTAGCTCAATTAGATGAGAATCGACGTAATGCTACATTAGTTGTAGAAACTCATGCCAAAAGGATCAAAGCTCAGTATGATCAGAATGTTACACCCTGCAATTTTTCAGAAGGAGACCTAGTCTTACTTTACGATCAAGCAAACGATAAGCTAGGGGCTGGCAAATTTGTACCCATGTGGCATGGTTCGTATATTGTCAAGCAAAAGCTGGCAAAAGGGGCATATGAGCTAGAATATTTTGACGGTGTCTCTTTAGGTAAACCCAGGAATGG
Organism: Pinus taeda; assembly: GCA_000404065.3. Classification (NCBI taxonomy): domain Eukaryota; kingdom Viridiplantae; phylum Streptophyta; class Pinopsida; order Pinales; family Pinaceae; genus Pinus; species Pinus taeda. The sequence goes on from APFE030424048.1 coordinate 118,915, forward strand.
GCTTTATCTAAAGCGATATTATACTTAAACAATTCGTGTGGAGATTTCTTAGATTAGTTTCTAAGTTTGGTGTGTTATTAGATTAAAGATGCATGCTTTACTTTAGAGAGTGTTTTTCATTATTAGTCCTGCTTATCTTGATTTTACTCTTGATATTGCAGATGTCGACGCCTCTCCAAACATACATTGGTTTCGCTGATAGCACTTGTTGTAGTACACGGAACATCTCTTCTGCAGCCTGGGTTATCTACTCACCCTCTGACGAGTTAGTATCTATGCATGGGGTAAGCCTCAATCAAACTACAAACAACATTGCAGAATACAATGCAGTGATTGAATTATTATCTGAATCCATCTCATTTGGAATTCGAAGTTTGATTGTTAATTTAGATTCAGAACTTGTTGTATTACAACTTAATTGAGTTTACGCCATTAGAAATCCAGTATTATTACGATTATTTTTTAGAGTCCATCTTTTGGAACGAGAATTTGATTACATAGAATATCAACACATTCCAAGATATTTAAATACATCAGCAGATGTAGTTGCTTCTCGAATGTTAAATAGACATTTGCATTAAATCAAACAGTAAATTTAAAAACATCTCATAAACATGTTTTGCAAGATAACCATAATAATAGTATAGCATAGCATAAGAGTGTGTCAAAATATACATCGTCCTCGATCATAGGTTGAAAAACACCTTATGATCGGCAAAAATAATAGTATCAAAAGTCCAAAAATGAGTCTACAAGGCAATCATCCTATCACTGGTGATGATCACGATAAGACACCACTGCTTGGGCCACCCTACAAAGGAACCTCCTAAAAGGTCCTGGGACCCCAATCACCTAGCGCTGAAGCTGAAGAGGAATGTCATCTATGCTGGTCTCCGGAATATCTGCAGTCAAGCGCTCTAGATGGATCTCCAACTCGGCCAAGGTCTCTGCTGATTGGTCCTATGGGGCCGGTACTGCAGTAGCTGGTTGTCTTCGATCATAGGGTTAGAGAGCAGTTGGTCGCCGTGGACCCACATATACATTTAAAAATTTTTACTATTAGTTTTGCAACGATTTTAAAAATAAATAAAAAATACATATACAACTAAAAATGTTGAAAACAATTTTACCTCTATCATCCCATTGCTCTCCTGGTGGAAGAGCCATGTCGTGATTGCCATGATAATACATCCCAACATATGGAAAATCCTGAATAATAAAGAGTTGGTTCTCTAACCAACGGAAATACTCTGGTGTGAATCGAACAACCTCAGTACCCTCCTCAGGATGGCGGGCCATAACTGCAACCCATCGCATAACCCAAGGATCTCGGGGAAGTCCAACCTCAATAGTGATTTGTTGTGGAACCAACATCGGTACCCTCTCTAGGGCAAAGCTGACAACTAAATAACCATATCCAAATTTCTTTAGCTGCCCATTCTTCACCCTAGTCAATTGGCCCTTCACATTGGCCAAACAACATCGCACCAGTTGAAGATGGTGCCTTGGAAGCACTCTACTGCCATGCGCATCTGGGAACCTGTAGCTAGATGCAATGCTGCGCTCCCGCAAAGTCTGGTAACAGTAAAGGAAATTACCTTTAGTTCAGGATGGGAGATGGTTTTAACATCTATCCATTTGTCTGGAGTTTGGTCATTACAGAACTCTAGTCGGAGACTAGCGGCAGATTGGCCACCTGGCCTAGATCCGAACAGAGATAATTGCTCGCCTCTCTTGGGCAAGCCAGTCAAAAAGTATATGTCATCTGGCTCAATTTCGAGCCGGTTGCCACCAATAATGAAGCACTGGTCTTGTATGCTCCACCTGTTCACTAGCCATTGTAAAAAGTCTACCTGTGCCCTCATACCAGGTATGGTCCAAAATTTGAATAGCCCACATGCTCTTAATGCCTATAATGAAGGTGGATGGAGTAATGCAGCTTGATCCACGTCCTCGTGTTCTCTTTCCCGCCAAACAAGCATCTTGTGTACCTACATTGCAAAATAGGTGGATTAGAATTTTCATTCCAAAATTCTATGGGGCAAAAATGGAGAAACTAGGGTTTAAAATCCGCATTCCACAGGGTTCGCACCCATCCCTTTAGAGACAGTGCGTAGGTGCACACTTCTCCTCAAGGCTAGGTGTGGCACCCCGACTTTTCTATGTGCACAGAAAAATCGGGGTGCACAGGGGCCACATGGCGCCCCTGCGCAACTACCGCGGGCGATTTTTTGCCCTAATTCTCCTCTAAAAATCGATTTCTAAACCCTAAAACAAAATTTCAAATGGATGAAATGCAATTCAAGGACAATGTGGATTACCTGGAGAAGAAGGTTCTTGATTCTAGCAGTCGGATATTTCGCAATATCCACAGGAATTTTTCTACCAAAATCTCTTACTTTTTACTCCAAAGGCAAACGATAAAAATGAACTTGTAAAAGCCCTTTTTATAATATTTTTTGAATAAATAAATTAAATTTATTTATTTTTTACTTTGAAAAGGTCATTTTTGGTGCATTTTTATTATTTTAAAACAGATATGAGTAATGTTTGTAGTTTTTGTGCAGAATATTGGGTATTCAGGTGAAATTGGTCATTTTCAACAAAAAACACATAAGAGTCCTCTTTAAGCTCTTTTCTGACTCGTAAAATATGAAAAGATTGCCGAATTTTTCTTTTTCAACTCGTTAAAATGGAATTAAAAAGACAATCCTTTTACAGCTCTTTTTCGACCGTATAAACATGAAAAGATTGCTGGACTTTTGTCGTTTCAAGTTCGATATTGGTAATGAAATGACGTGTTTTCGATCGTTTTTTTACTTTTTCAGATTGAAGACACTAATTATGAAAAGTAATCCTTGATCGTAATGATCAAGCAGTTCTCTCAAGTATTATTTTATACTTTTTTAGGCTTGGGAGACAAAAATTTACGAAAAAGGACAACCATGGAGTTTTCTTAAGTTTTTCTTCTGACTCCGTAAAATTGAAAAACGCCAAGTTTCTCCTATACTGGACTCGTTAAAATTTCACAGTAAGGGACCTGTTTAATTAAAAACAGGAATGGACCACTCCTTCTTAGGGTTCGAATCTAAGCTAAGTTGGACTCATCTGAAGGATGAGCTTATAACCAAGAAAACGTTATCCTCCTCAAACTTGTCAAAAATAAAGAGGTACTTGCCAGAAATGGTGGGGGAAAAGAGAGAAAAATGAACCTGTTTGTCATACTTTGTGTTTGAAAAACTTTCCATCACTCTTGAACATGACACTTTTATTCACCTGGGTTGGGAAATCCTTTACCTAACAGTTAATCAAGCCACATTGAAAGTCTTCAGCTGGTTTCCGGGTATTAACTTTGGGTCAACTGTCACCAAGCCATCTACAGTGTCGTTATGTGTTCAAGTGGTCTGTACAAATAAACCATTCATCTGCAAAATATTTGTCATCCATCATTGACCATCCCTGAGTTAGTTCTGGCCAAATATATTTCTTCAGACTTGATCTATGATTTCGTGTTGTGGGCTTGCCTATGACGGATCGCTTTCTATCGACTCCCACTCATTACCTAGAAACATGATCTAGAAATCGTCAGTACCTTGGAATCTGCATGCCTCAATGGCAGTTTCTAACCTTTGATGACAGGTTGCATCATTGACCTTCGATCAAAGACATAT
>APFE030424048.1:123054-142487 GCA_000404065.3 Pinus taeda
AGACTTCACACTTTAGGGGGCAATCTGTTACACAAAAAATTGTCACCATGACTTTCTACAGTTTGTGTGAGTCCATCAACACCCCTACATACCTCCTTTGCAAGTCTTGAGCCTCAGCTCTTCATGTCAAGCCTTGAAAATAGGAGAAAGACCTTAAAAATATCTCAAATCCTAGTTTCACACTTTCTCCTAACATTGCCTGCGGTGCCACACCCAATGGTCATGTTTCCTGCGAATCTGACCGCTTTGTCTATTGAGTAATGGGTGCGAACCCTTGTAAAAGTTAAAAAGGCATGAGTTCATTCTTAAAAACTCATCTTGGCTCACTTCTAGACACTTCTAGAAGGAATATTATGCTGACAAGTCCGCTCCACCTTGGTTCATCCATTCCATAACTAAGGGAGCTAACTCCATGATATGAGGTGCTTATCCCATGGAAGGAGGAACTTATCCCTTCAATGGTGGACCTGCAACTTCCTCCATTTGCACTATAAATTCATGCATTGGGCTGGTTGTAGGAGAGGTTGAAAGCTGAAGGTTCTTGAGGGTAAATGTTGCTGGAAACTAGACTTCCTTTTTGAGCTTGTGAGAGGAGAGATAACATACCTTTCATGTCATTTGGGAAGTGAGTGAGGCTTGTCAAAGTAGAGGAGACTCTTGCTGGACCCTGGAAAGAACTTGTGCAACATCAAGGCAAAGGTTGTAAGGTTATTTTATTCATAAAGTTAATACAATCAAGTTTGTTTTTCTCAATGAACTGTCTCTAATGGTTTATTTTATGAGCTTCTTTATCTTCATAATGAACATGTTTTGTTATACACGGGTATGCTTTGATGTGTGCTTGTTTGTGTATGCAGGTTATTAAAAGGGAACTGCTTGAATCTATTGGAATAAAACTGCCTCAAACAAGCGTTGGACCGAGGTAGGGTTTGTTACACCTCTTAGTATTCATTAATGAATTGAAACATGTTTAGAGAAAAGTAGATTTGCTTGTGCTTTTCGTTGCTAGATACCATTCGATACTAGGGAGATCGGTCTTGTCTGGAAGAACGATTTATCCGGCCAACATGCTAATGTAACTAGATTTTGGGAATTTGGTTCCAACTATAATGGGTTGATTTAGGATATTTTAAGTGCATATACAGTGGTGAATAGTATAACCATGGCACTAAACATAGCTGCAGCTATTTACCTCCACTTTAAGAGTCCACAATGATTGATTTAAAAGATAGTGACAACAATTCACTAAGATATCTGGAGAAAAACCAAAAAATGAGATCAATATAGCCCAAGAAACATGAGAATAAAATGTGAGCAAAGTAATTTAAGATGCAAGAAGTGGAAGCAATGGAATAACCAATAAATTAAAGATAATACACCAAACACTAGGAATAGAGCATTTGTCAACATACGACTTTTTTCACTACCTCATTGTCCACTCAAGGGAAGGTCTTTCTTGATGATATAGAAGATTCATTTACATCAACATATGCCTCCCAAATCATGAAATTACAATTGGAGCCTCAGTGTATATTGCAGAAAAAGGTGGTGATGGTTTGGAACCAAGAAATCGAGCAATTTAAGGTGTAGCGGAAGCACTTTGGGCTCGATGAAGCTATATCGGAGATGGGGGATCAAATTTGAGCTATGTATCCTTCCTCGTTTGTCAATTGAGGCAAAGCAGTCTTGAGATGGTGTTTTGGTATATGCTTATATGGTGTGTTTGGTACATGTTTTAATATGGTGTTTTGGTATATATTTTGATATGATGTCATGGTATATGTTTTGGTATATGTTTTTGTGATATTGCTATATGTACATATGTATATGGATGTAAATACTTTCATGAGCTATGTTATAAAGCTCCATTAAGTGGTATGGGTATCATGTCATTATAATTATGTTGTCATGTGACTATGCTATCATGTGGTTATGTTATCATGTTGCTATGATATCATGTGAGTTGGTACTTAGCAGGGTGATCATCATAAATATTGCATCAAGCTATGTTATAAATCTCTAAGAGTAGTATGTCTTCTTTGTAGCAGTTTGTTGAGGTATGTGTGATTGAACACCAAGGATGGTTTCCCCCAACAGGGAGGGTTTTGTAACAACCCTAGTGAAAATTCCATGCAATAAAAGTTAAAAATAATAACCACGGTTGATGGGACACTTATTCCAAGCTAAATGTTGGGCAAGACATCCTAGGGGGTGTTCATTTGGTTGTTTATGGCTAAGGAAATTGGCAAAGGAAATGGCTAAGGCTTTACAAAGGAAAAATGGTGTTTTTGGCACATCAATTTATGAAAATAGTGGAAATTAGGAGAAAAGGGAGGTGAAAGGTCACAGATTGCATATGAGGAGGAAAATGAAGGAAAATAATGGAAAATGAAGAAAACAGAGGCCTCACTCATAAAAAGGCTTATGAGGATTAGGTGGTAACCTTTTGTTAGTTGAGTTTAAGAGCTCTATCAATACCCTCTCTCTCTCTCACTCTTGGACACTTAGAGTTTCTTGGATCACTTTGGCATTGGAGAAAGAAAGGAAAAGAAGGCAAGAAGAAGCAAAGATCAAGAAGGGAAAGGTAGGACGAAGCAGTTACAACAGACTTCATTGCAGGTATTGACTTGCATGCGTATTTTCCTTGTTATATTTGGCATGCATGGTATTGCATGTGGTTCTTATCTATCATGGAATGGGCTTTTCTAGGTGTGACAATGTTCTTCAGCTTAGCCTTGCCATTTCCTGATAGCTTTGATGAGATGGGTTCTCATATTCGGTTGAGTCAGGATGGCTAGATGGATATGAAGATGAGTGGGGTGGATATCCAAAATGAAAAAAGCATGGCCTAGTGGTCCTTGAACCATACTGGATCATAGTAAAGCCACTCACCTAGTATCCGCTGAGCTAGACTACGGGTTGTGGTAAAGTCAAGATTGTGTGCCTCGGTGGGCCTAGGAATCCTTCCTGGTGAATGGCAGGATATACGATAAAGACAAGAGGTGGATTTCTCTCTATTGGGCCTAGTAGTGCCAGGATGGGATGTACAGTAAATCTTAGAGTGTGTCTTGTTGTAGGGCTTAGTGATCTCTGGATCAGATCGTGGATTACGATAAAGCCTGATAGACTAGGAGGCACTCAAATTCGTCACGATGTGGGTGGAGAAATCCGATGGCATCCGTTCTTGTTTGGTTTTCTTGGTGTGTTCTATCAATCCCACATTCATGCTTGGAATATGGCACGAGATGATTGGCTGAAGAGAGAGTTGGCTCAACCAATCTATGGTTAGGTGGAACGTGGTAGTCCCACCTCCAGTTGGTTTATTTCTTTCGTTAATGGAGAATTCATCCCCCTTGTTTCATGTGTAAATGTGCTAATTTATATCTGGATCTTATGGCTGATATATTTATGGTATTTATGTTGTTATTGTGCTGTTTATATGTATATTTTAGGAAAATGATTATGTATGGCTCTCAACATGTTTTTACTTGTAAATGAATGGATAATGTATCTATGACCTAATAGATGATAATGCAACAAATGACATTAGGGAAAATGGGTGTTTAATGATTCTCAGATAAGTACGAGGTCCCTATTTTTTATTCTTTTGGTTACACTTGTAGATTACATGTTTGCGATATGTTTGACAAAATTCCTATCATGCCTAGTAGGGGTTTAATTAAAGTCTTGTTTAACTTATTTCTTTTGCATTAGTGTTTCCCTGTTCTTTTACTGCTCCTAAAATATCATTCCATTCTGGGTAGTGACTTGGGCTCTAAACTTGAAAGATGGCTCAAATCCTAGGGAAACTGGTACAAAAATAGCAAAATGAGTCTTTGGACGTTGGTAGGAAAACTCATTACTCTGTAACACCCTCCTCCCATATCTACCCAAGTAACCATCCAACCAAGGTAAAAACTGTGATGAGAGGCTACTATCATTGGATTCCACCTCCTATGCAACCTTAATGAAGCGGAATTGATGGAAACATAATGCACAAACATTTAACATCAACTTCAGTACCCTCAGGAACTAATCCAACACTTCATACAACTTTCCCTTGGGTCCTGTTGAAGTTTTGACCATCTTATTCCTTAGTCGCTCTCATGCTATAGGGACAACAACATCCAAAAACCTAGAGTCACTCTCACAGGATTTCCTGCCAGGATCCAGAGACTCATTTTGCCAATTTTGTGCCAGTGTCCCTGGGGTTTGAGCCACTTTTCCAAGCCGACAACCAAGGTCACTTCCTAGAATGGAATGATAACTTTGGAGCAGTAAAAGTAAAGGGAAACAATGATGCAAAAACAATAAGTTAAATAAGACCTTAATTAGATCACCACTGGCCATGACATGCATTTTGTAAAACATATCACAAACATGTAATCTACGGGTGTAACCAACATAATTAAACACAGGGATCTCATATTTATTTGATAATCAATAAGAACCATTGTTCCCTCATGTAATTTGTTGCATTATCATGTATTAGGTCATAGATACATTATCCATGCATTTACAAGTAACTACATGCTGAGAGCCATACATAGAGACTTTCATAAAACATTCATATAATGAGTACAGTAACAACAGAAATACCATAAATATATCAGCCATAAGATTGACATATAAATCAATACATATACACATGAAACTAAGGGAATGAATTATTCATTAATGAAAGCAATAAGCCAACTAGAGATGGGACTACCACATTCCACTCGACCATAGATTGGCTAAGCCAAGTCTCTCTTCAGCCAATCACCCCTGTGTCATATTCCAAGCATGAATGTGGGACTTATAGAACACACCAAACTAGCATGGATGCCATTGGAGTTCTCCACCTACACAATGATGAATTTGAGTGCCTCTTAGTCTCTTAGGCTTTACCCTAATCCATAGTCTGATCCAGGGATCACTGGGCCCTACACCGTGACACCCTCTCTAGGCTTTACCATACATCCCATCCCGGGTCTACTAGGCCCAACAAAGAGAAATCAACCTCTTAGATTTATCATATATCTCAGCATTCACTGATAAGGATTCCTAGGCCCACTGAGGAACACAATCATGGCTTTACCACAACCCATAATCTAGATCAGTGGTTAATAGGCTAGTGGCTTTAACGTGATCCACAGTCTAGTTCAGGGACCACTAGTCCATGTGTTTCTCATTTTAGAGATCGACCCCACTCAACTTTGAATCCATCTAGCCATCCCAACTCAATCAAATATGATAACCCATCTCATCGAACCTATCAAGAAATGGCAAGGGTAGGCTGAAGAACACTATCACACCTGGAAAACTCATGCCATGATAGAAATGAACCACATGCAATACCATGCAATTTCAAATATAGAAAAGGAAAATACACATGCAAGTCAATACCTGCAATGAATCTTGTTGTAGCTACTTGATCTTGTATTTTCCTACTTGATCTTTGCTTCCTCTTGCCTTCTTTGCATTTCCTTCTCCAATGCCAAAGTGCTCCAAGAAACTTTGAGTGTCTAAGAGAGAGAGAGAGAGAGAGAGAGAGAATAATGAGAGAGCTTGAAAACTAAACTCACAAAAGGTTAGCAACTGATCTTCAGAAGCCTTTTTATGAATGAGGCCTCTATTTTCTTCATTTTCCATTATTTTCCTTCATTATCCTCCTCACATGCAACATGTGACCTTTCACCTCCTTTTTTGCCTAATTTCCATTATTTTCATAAATAAATGTGCCAAAAATGCCATTTTACCTCTCCAAAGCCTTAGCCATTTCCTTATCCATAAACAACCAAATGAACACCCCCTAGGATGTCTTACCCAACATTTAGCTTGGAATAAGTGTCCCATCATCCGTGGAAATTATTTTTTACTTTTATTACATGCAATTTTCACCAGTGATGTTATAGAACCCTCCCCCTTGGGGGACACCATCCTCCATGTTCATTCACACATATACCTCAACAAACTGCTAGAAAGAAGACATACTACTCATGGAGCTTTATAGCATAACTCAATGCAACAATTACAATGATCACCTTGCTGAGTACTAGCCCACATGACATCATAACAACATGATAACATTGGCTTTACCCTATATCCTGCCATTTACCGGAAAGGATTCCTAGGCCCTCTGAGGAACACAATCTTGAATTTACTACAACCCACAATCTACCTCTACGGTTACTAGGCTAGTGGCTTTATTGTGATCCATAGTCCAGTTTAGGGACCACTAGGCCATGTGTTTGTCATTTCGGAGGTCCACCCTACTCAGCTTTGTATCCATCCGTCCATCCTGAATCAATCGAATATGAGAACCCATATCATCAAAGCTATTAGGAAATGGCAAGGCTAAGCTGAAGAACATTGTCACACCTAGAAAAACCCATGCCATGATAGAAAATAACCACATGCAATACCATGCATGCCAAATCTAACAAGTAAAATACACATGCAGGTGGATACCTACAATGAAGCCTGTTGTATTTGCTTGATCCTTCATTTCCCTGCTTGATCTTTGCTTCCTCTTTCCTTATTTTCCTTTCTTTCTCCAATGCCAAAGTGCTCCAAGAAACTCTAAGTGTCCAAGAGTGAGAGAGAGAGAGAGAGAGAGAATAATGAGAGAGCTTGAAAACTCAACTTACAAAAGGTTACCAATTGGACCTCAGAAGCCTTTTTATGAATGAGGCCTCTATTTTCTTCATTTTCCATATTTGCCTTCATTTTCCTCCTCACATGCAACCTGTGACCTTTCACCTCCTTTTTCTCCTAATTTCCATTATTTTCATAAATAAATGTGCCAAAAATACCATTTTTCCTTTCCAAATCCTTAGCAGTTTCCTTTTCCAATTTCCATAGCCATAAACAATCAAATGAACAACCCCTAGGATGTCTTTCCCAAAATTTAGCTCGGAATAAGTGTCCCATCAACCACAGTTATTATTTTTAACTTTTATTACATGTAATTTTCACCAGGGATGTTATAGAACCCTCCCCTTTGGGGGACACCATCCTCGATGTTCAATCACACATAAACCTTAGCAAACTGCTAGAAAGAAGACATACTTCTCATGGAGCTTTAGAACATAGCTTGATGCAATATTTACAATGATCACCCTGCTAAGTACCAACCCATATGAAATCATAACAACATGATAATATAACGACATAATAGCATAGTAACATGACAACATAATCATAATGACATGACACCCATACCGCGTAGTGGAACTTTATAACATATCTCATGGTAGTATTTACATCCATATACATATGTACATATAACAATATCACGAAAACATATACCAAAACATATACCAAGACATCATATCAAAACATATACCAAAACACCATATAAAAAACATTTACCAAAACACCATATCAAAGCATATACCAAAACACCACTTCTAGACTGCTTTGCCTCAACTGGAAAAGAAGGAAGGATACATATCCCACATTTGATCCACCATCCCCAATGTAGCTTCATCGGGCCCAAGTGCTTCCACTACACTTTAAATTGCTCAATTTCTCAGTTTCGATGCCTGAGAACCTTTTTTTGATATATACACTAAGGCTTTGGTTGGAATTCTCCATCTGGTTCCATCTGTAATACAAACCAGTCAATCACATGATCAACATTTTTAATATACTTCTTAAGCAATGCTACATGGAAAACATAATGGACTTTCACTATCGGAGGTAGTGTAAGTTGATATGCTATTGGCCCAATCCTCTCAATTATACTAAAAGGTCCACAAAATCATGGTGCCATCTTGGCACATGATCCAATCTGCAAGGAGATCTTCTTTGGTTTTATGCACAAGTACACATGTTCCCCAACCTGGAACTCTTTGAACTACCTATTCTAATCTGCATAACTCTTCTGCCTATCCTGTGCCGCTTTTAGGTTCTTCTTGATCACATGCATTTCTTGTTCCATGTTTGCGAACATGTGTAGTCCAATCAACACCTTGTTAACCGGATCACTCCAACTGATAAGAGTATTGCAACTCCACCCATACAATGCCTCAAAACGACTCATCCTCAATGACTCCTAATAACCATTGTTGTATGAAAACTTAACCAAGGGAAGATAATCCGCCCACTTCGCTTGTTGAAGGATCACATACATCCTCAACATGTTCTCCAACATCCTATTGACCCTCTCTGTCTGTCCATCTGTCTGTGGATGATAAGTCGTGATGAAGGCCAAATTTGTGGCCAAACTTGCAAACAACTCCTTTCAAAACTTGGAAGTGAACTTCACATCCCTGTCTGACACAATATTATGCAGAAAACCATGCAACCTAACCACATATTTGATGAATACCTGTGCCACATCACTAGCTGAGATCGTAGACTTCACTGATATGAAGTGTGAAACCTTTGTCAAAATGTCCTCAAGAACCATGATGGAATCATGTTGTCTCATTGGCTTTGGAAACCCTCTGATGAAGTCTATGGAAATGGCCGCCCATTTCCATTCTAGAATCATGATTGGCTGTAGCAGTCCACCTAGATGTTTACATTCTCCTTTCACTCACTGAAAATTAAAACATCTGGCCACATACTCTACTACATCCCTCTTCAGATTCAACCAATAATAAAATTTCTTCACTGTAGTCAATGTCTTCTGATAACCTGGGTGGTCTGAATATGGTTTCACATGAAACTCTCTTAAGATCACCTTATTTAGCTCGTTGTTATCTGGCACATATATCGTGTTTCTAAATCTGACCAATCCATACACTATACACCTGCATCTGTACCTGTACCTGTACTTGTTCATGTACATGTACTACCACCTATACCTGTACTCATACCATCATATGTACATGTACCAACACAATTACATGTACTTGTACTCTATTGCAACATGTGGATAATCTCCATATACCTGACATCCTGCTGACCTGCTCACAAGATCCTATCCTATAAGTCTGTTCCATAGGAGCTCATAACTCCTAAGTTGTTTACCTATACCCACTTGCTAAGAGAATCCACACACTGTTCTCCTTACCTTTGATGTACCTAGTCTCAAAATCATACTCGCTAATCGTGGCCAACCATCTAGCCTGCCTGGCATTTAGATTCAGCTGGTCAAACAAATACCTCAACCCAATATGATCTTTCATCAGTACAAACCTCCTACGAAGAAGATAGTGTCTCCACATCTTTAATGCATGTATGATCATTGCTAACTCAAGATCATGTGTCGGATAGTTCTTCTCATTCTCATTCGGCTATCACAAATCATATCAGACCATGTGTCCATCCTGCATAAGAACTCCACCAAGTCCTCTCTTGCAAGCATCTGTACATACTACAAACTCTTTGTCTCGATCTACAATTTGTAGCACTGGTGCATGTATCAACAACTTCTTAAGTTGTTCAAATCTAGCCTTAAACTCCTCTATCCATTCAAACTTCTTACCTTTCATTTTCAATAATGTGATAGGATAAGAAATCTATGAGAAGTTCCTGATGAACCTCCTGTAATAACCTGCCAAATCCATGATACCTCATCCACATTCTTAGGAGTTACCCACTCCATGATGGCTCTTATCTTATCTGGATCTACTCCATTTCCCTTATTGGAAACAACATTCCCTAGGTAATGTACCTCAGTCTGAAAGAAACTACACTTGTTGAGCTTAGCATACAACTGATGCTCCCTCAACAACTTCAGCAATGTTGTTAAATGCTCGACATGCTCTTCCTCATTTTTAGAATATACCAATATATCATCAATGAACACAATAACAAACTTATCCAAATATAGACACAACACATTATTCATCAAGCACATAAATGTGGTTGGAGCATTAGTCAAATTGAATGGAACTACAACAAACTCATAATTCCCATACCTAGTTGCAAAAGTTGTCTTGTAAATGTCCTCCTCCTTGATGCATACATGATGGTATCTAGATCTCATATCGATCTTTGAGAACATTTTTTCTTCCTTTAACTAATCGAACAAGTCATCAATGCTCGATAAAGTGTACCTGTTCTTGATGGCCACTTTGTTCAACTGCTTCTAGTCAATGCATAATCTAGGGGTTCCATCTTTCTACTTTATGAACAACACTGGTGCACCCCAAGGTGATACACTTGGCCTAATGTATCCCTTGTCCACCATTTCCTTCAGCTGCAACTTTAACTCAACCAACTCAAGTGTGCTCATCATGTAAGGTGCTTTATATGCTGGAGTTGTCCCTGGCACTAACTCAATAGAAAATTCTACCTCCCTATGAGGTGGAAACTCTGTAATATCCTCAGGAAATACATCCTGAAACTGCTACAAAATTGGGTACCTTCTCAACACATATACTTCCTCAACCTCCTTACCCTTATCACTAGAAATGTGCATTGCAAATAACATACACCCTTTCCCATGACTATGCTTTTTTTTCATAGTTTTCACCACCCTAACTGATGTGGGTTTATTCTTACCCTACAAGACTCTTGGTTCCCCATTGTCATCAACACACTCAATGGATTTGTCATAACAGTATACCTTGGTTATGTGAAGATACAACCAATCCATGCCTAAAAACATACTATATGATCCCAATGGTAATACATTCAAATGTGTTGCGGTAGGCATACCATTTAAATCAAATGCACAAAATATTACCCAATGATGAACTCGCTTCTTTGTACCTGTGGCAAACTACAGTAACCAACACTCTGCATGAAATACCTTACTCAAACTACACTTATCCACCAATTCAGTACTAAAATAGCTATAATTATATCCAAGATCAATCAATACAGAAATAAATTGATCAAAAATCTTACCGTCCATCTCAATGATAGATGGTTGGTGTTCTTCCTGCCTATTGTCCATTGTTGTATAGATAAGGGGAATAATATGCCCTATAACTCCAACAGTTTGTGCCTCCTGTGCACTGTATATCTTAGGCCTACCACCCTGATGTTGCGGAAAATATATCCTAAGGTGCACCTCTCCACATGTCCAACACTCCAACTGGCCAGTGCCCTTATCCGAGTTGACTCAACTCTCGGATTTAACCAAGATCTTTTGCTTTTGTGATGTGATTAGAATTGCAATTAAAAATAACATAATTGAACATATATGCATGTTGTAAAGAAGAAGGAACATGACAATCATCAACAACATAAAATAACAAGACATTGATAACAAAGTTCATCTAGGAGGGATTACGTCTCCGAGCCTTGGTGTCAAGATGGTGTAGGCCACTGCATTAAGTGCTGTCAATAGGGATGATGTACATAGGTGGTGATGTCGCTATCATAGAAGGAAAATGCCCTCATGCAGGAGTGGCTCCAAGAGATGTTTCGCTATAGGAACTCTCATTCAAAAATGACTCCTATCAGTATGACCTAAACTCATGCATGATGATAATGAGCATCCCGCCAACATGGAATAAAAGGGATCTCAATGCAAACATACATGGCGACACATATCCCATAAACATAACAACAAAGGGATCTCAAACAAAACATGACGAATCATGACAACAAGTACATCCCACAGTTGATTCCACATCACATCAAGCAAGAATCATGAACAAGTAAGAAAACAAGATCCCACATCAAACATCAAACAAGGATCTATGCAGCACAATGCATCTCATAGTAAAAATAAGTACATGAAGACACTATATATACCTCACATCCTGGGGCCATCTGAAGAAGAGGATGTCAAACTACTGAAGGTGACTGTACCATCAATCTCACATCATCGAATCTCATGGAATGATTGCTCACATGCTTAATGTTGACACTTGCACTCCACTTTGAAAAGTGGTCGAAAAATATAATGGTCAAATGGGAAATCTCAATGCACCATCAGATTTGTGGAGTTGAGCAATGCAAAATCGACTGTCAAATTTCTGAATTATGAGAAAATGAAAATCTGGGGCTTAAGGAATCTTTTAGATTCCCCCTAGATTCCTCAAAGATTCACTCCTCTCGGTCATCTGTAAATTTGCTGCTCAGATCAATATTTTGACTATGCCATCAGGTTCGTGTCATTGAGAGGTGTAAGATCGACATAAAATTTGTCCAATTTGGACACTACAAAAATTTCACCCTCTTGAGAATTTCATCCAATCATGATTCCACCTGCACATTAATAAAAAAATAATGTCTCGAAAGACACGCTCTCCTATGCTTGGGTGCACCGATGAAATGAAGGTTTTAGAGTGAAGTTTGTGGGTGAATATTACAAGGCGGCGGTTGAAGGTGGATTGGTATGAACTTCGAGTTATAAGGAGGAGGTTAGGTGGTCAAACCCCAACTCCTCCATATTAATGCGCCTTTAGTTTTGATAAAAACCAAATATAAATTTTTTGGGGTCGGGTCCACATTGGGCAACCCACCCCTTAACCTCCCCAGATATGGCGCGTTGTTTTGGAAGGGCTGTTGGGCGCTATTTAAATGGTGGCATATTGTTTTAATGTTGGTTTGGGTGTATTGAATGGGTTGTACATGGGGCCGCCTGGTGGGGGCCAACCCATGTGGGCTAGGCGGGTTCAATCCCCATCAGCCCCACATTAATATATGGCATATATGGTGGTGGATAGGGGTGTGGGCTAGGTCCACCAGAGTTGGCCCGCCCACCCCAACTTAATTGCATATAGTGGGTGGCTGACTAGAGGGTTTGACGGGGTCATGGCCACCAACCCAAAAATAAAACTTGTTTATTATTTTTTTTAAACATGTACGGTTGGGAAGGGAGGTGGCGGGGGTCGTAGCCTGCCAGTGCAATATAATAATATATATATATACATATATATATATTAATTTTTATTAAAATAAGGGTTTTTCAAATCTTTTGAAAATAAGGGATATTGGGCAATTTAACGAGGCCACAATTTTGCCCACTTTCGGGAGCTAGATTTCATGCCCTGGGGTCGGTCAATTTGTAGGACACCTAAACCTAACCCATAGCACAACTTTGACCAAAACTTTCACTAGATTGTTTTCCCTCATACGAGCTCAATTTGACGAACCATTCACACCATTGCGATCAGGATGACAAGATCTATGCTCTGGTCCTGGTTCGAAAGCATTCTGATCACTTTGATTTTCGAGCTTCCATAAGTCCTCTTTGTCCTATGTGTGTCTGTGGAGCCACCTGGATCAATCCTCCCCATTGAGGAGCATTTGGTCCTCCAAAAGCATGAAAAATAATCTGCAACTCCTCTGTACCTTTTCTACATCACAAGCATCCTGAAAAGGTCTTGCTTCCATTTCCTTCACCTTTTTTCTTTGGAGCCTTAAGCGATGAGCCGACACCTGCAACCTCTGTAACCTGTAGTACATTGTTTTTTCAATTTGTGTGCTTGACTTTCTTGACCAACTAATGACCCAAGCATCCCATACTTTCCATGAGTTTATAACACATACTCGGTGGTCAAGTTTACATGGAAACAATACCCCAACTATGAAAATAAGGCCAACATATCATTGTTGCTCCAACAAGTTATGGAACACACATCATCACTGCAACACATGATTTACAAAATTAAGGCAAAACACTATTTTTTCGTTGAGAAGTGACAAAAACACAACATCACCTCCACAATTTAACATGCAACACAAAATAAGACCATACATCATTTTTGCTTAACAAGTGATGGAAAACACATCATCATTTTTACATTTTAAAATGAAAAAAATGATTTACAAAAGCATGACCATGACAATCTGATATATCTAGAAACCATTTTTCACTTATCAAGGTGAATGGGTCGCCTCCTTGTGGCACATTCACTGGTCAAACAATCATTTCATCTGGTTCATGCATCGATGCTTTGTCTTTAAGGCGTCATTCTGGATAGAGTCTCCAACAAGTGTCTCTTTGATGGCCACATATGTCGCAATGACTACAATAGGTCTTCTTCCTCCAGATTTGCTTAACATGTTTCTTTTCTTGTCGTTGAGAGGGTCTTTCATGCCTCCTCCTTTTGTGTGATGATATTCTTTCCAACACTTAGAAAATGTATGATTATGTAATCCACAAATGGTACATTTTTTTGATACCTTGATTTATGTCCATTATTAAGAGCATGATTATAATTGAAATGAACATTTGAATATCGAGACTGGTTATACATTCCCTTGTTGTTGCTGGTGTCATTATGGTGATGAGAGCTTGCCTCAACTCTTTCCCTGCAATGGACATTGCCATGGGATTATGGGGATGTGTTCCCATCATTCTCTTTCCTCGACGATTTCAATGATGTATCAGAAGCATCTGACACCTTCAAACCTTCTCCCTCGATGTATCTCAAGCCTGCAAATTGAGGTCTCTGCACAACCTCCAATGGTTGAGTTATGCCTTGGTTATTAACACTGAGTTCTTTTTCCTCCTCGTGCCTCGTCCTGGTAAGGAGCCTCATGTTTTTCCCTATAATTGGGACCTCAAAATATCCAATAGAAATAATACTATGTGAAGATGAAACTGAAATGAAATCAACATTTTTTACCTCCATTATTGAGTTGGAAAGAACTGATGAGGGCTTCTCATCATCTATTGTTGGTGGTTCACTAGCTGTCTCGGTGCATTCCCCAACTTCCTTTCTGACATACCCAAGTCCTCCCTGACGGGGTAATGCCTCTACATTGATGGGGTTGACAATACCTTGCCCATTAATGCCCAAGTCTTTTCCTTCATACCTCATTTTCTTCAACAGTTCGGAGCCAAATCCTGTGGTATGATTTTCAAAAACAGCGAAATCATCATCATGAAACATACATGAATTCAGAGAATTTCTTTTTATCTCACATAGGTCACGCTGTAGCTTTTCCAAGGCATTGTCCTTAGATTGCAGCTGTCGTAGCAAACTATGTTTATGCTCTTTCTCTTCTTGTAGATGCATATTCAATTCAATGCTATCTGTTTGAAGATTCTGGTTGTTGTGCTTCAGTTCTTATAGGGCCTCTTTTGTGGCTTGCAACTGAAGCTGCAATCACTCCTTTTCCTTTGTTTATTTTTGTAGAGATTCATACATTATTTCCACCCTTTTGGAATTTTGAGCATGGTCTCGTACATCACTTTTTCATCCTCTGTTGCTGCATGTTCCATTGTTCATGCTTGCAATTCATATCCACGTAAAGACCACTATGATACCAAACTTTATCTGAGTTGACTCAACTCTCGAATTTAACCAAGATCTTTTGCTTTCATGATGTGATTAGAATTGCAATCAAAATAGCATAATTGAACATATATGCATGTTGTAAAGAAGAAGGAACATGACAATCATTAGAAACTTAAAATAACAAGACATTGATAATGGAGTTTGTCTAGGAGGGACTACGTCTCCAAGCCCCGGTGTCAAGATGGTGTAGGCTGCTGCATTGAGTGCTGTCAATAGGGATGACGTACATAGGTGCTGATGTCACTATCATACAAGGAAAATTCCCTCACGTAGGAGTGGCTCCAAGAGATGTTTTGCTATAGAAACTCTCATTCGAAAAAGGACTCCTATCAGTATGACCTAACTCATGCATGATGATAATGAGCATCCCGCCAACATGGCATAAAAGGGATCTCAATGAAAACATACATGGCGACACATGAGTATCCCATCAACATAACAACAAAGGGATCTCAAATAAAACATGACGAATCATGACAACAAGTACATCCTATAGTTTATTCTGCATCACATCAAGCAGGAATCATGAACAAATAAGAAAACAAGATCCCACATCAAACATCAAACAAGGATCTATGAAGCACAATGCATCTCAAAGTAAAAAGAAGTACATGAACACACTGCATATACCTTACATCTTGGGGCCATTTGAAGAAGAGGATGTCAAACTATTAAAGTTGGCCATACCATCAATCTCGCGACGTCGAATCTCATGGAATGACTACTTGCACATTGAATGCTGACACCTGCACTCCAATTTGAAAAGTGGCTTAAAAATGGAATGGTCAAATGGGAAATTTGAATGCACCATCATATTTGTGGCATCGAATAGTGCAAAATCGACTGTCAAATTTCTAAATTATGAGAAAATGAAAATCTGGGGCTTAAGGAATCTTTTAGATTCTCCCTAGATTCCTCAAAGATTCCCTCCTCCAGGAATCTGCAAATCTGCTGCTCAGATCAAAATTATCACTGCACCATCAGGTTCGTGTCACTGAGAGGTGTAAGATCGACATAAAATTTGTCTAATTTGGACATTGCAAAAATTTCACCTCCTAAGAATTTCATCCAATCATGGTTTTGCCTACACATTAATAAAAAAACAATGTCTTGAAAAACGTGCTCCCCTCTGTCTGGGCACACTGATGAAATGAACGTTTTATAGTGAAGTTTGTGGGCGAATATTACAAGGCAACAGTTGTAGGCGGATTGGTATGAACTTCGAGTTACAAGGAGGAGGTCAGGTGGCCAAACCCTGACCCCTCCATATTAATGCACCTTCAGTTTTAAAAACAAAAAATATATATATTTTTGGGGGTCAGTCCACACTAGGCTGCCTGCCCCTTAACCTCCTTGGATATGGCATGCTGTTTTGGAAGGGCCGTTAGGCCTATTTAAATTGTGGTGTATTGTTTTAATGTTGGTTGGGGTGTATTGAATGGGTTGTACATGGGGCCACCAGGTGGGGCCGACCCACGTGGTCTGGGCGGGTTCAATCCCCACCGGCCCTAATATATGGCATATAAGGTGGAAAATAGAGGTGTGGGTCGGGTCCACTGGAGGTGGCCTGCCCACCCCAACTTAATTGCGTATAGTGGGTAGCTGGTCGGAGGGTTCGACAAGGTCATGGCTGCCGACCCAAAAATAAAGCTTGTTTATTATTATTTTTTAAACAAGTGTGTTTGGGAAGGGAGGTGGCGGGGGTCATGGCCCACCACCTCAATGTATATATATATATATATATTATTTTTTATTAAAATAGGGTTTTTTATTCAAATCTTTCGAAAATAAGGGTTATTTGGAATTTAACAAGGCCACAATTTTGCCCGCTTTCAGGAGCTAGATTTCAAGCCCTGGGGTCAATCAATTTGTAGGCCACTTAAACCTGGTCCATAACCCAACTTTGACCAAAACTTTGATTGGCTCATTCTCCCTCATATGATCTTGGATTGATGAATCGTTCACACTATTGTGATTAGGATGACAAGATCTACGCTCTGTTCCTGGTCCAAAAAGAATTCTGATCACTTTCATTTTCGAGCTTTCATAAGCCCTCTTTGTCTTGTGTGTGTCTCTGGAGCCACTTAAATCATGCACTCACCTCTATGTTGTAACTACGACCCATGTCCCTGTCTAGTTGCATTGAATTTCTTTTGTGGTGCAATATTTTCTTTCCCATCTACATTTTGAGGCCTTGTTCTCTTAGGTTGCCATTTACCTCTACCTTTGTCCTTCCCTTTCCATCCTTGCTAAGATTCATTCTCATGCTTTTAATGTTCATAACAATGGTTCAATTTCTCAATGACTTCCTCAAGTGACCGAGGCTCATCATACTCAATCCAATCTCTAAATGCTAATGGAAAATCACTGACAAATATTTGATCTTTAGCCTTCTCATCTGTAAGATACAATACATACCTTAATAGCTCCAAAAACTTGGTTATATAGTCTTCATATGTCATTGACCCCATATTTAGCTCATAGAATTCTTTGGCCTTACTTTCATAGTACCTCTCTGACAAGTACTTCTTCCTAAAAAGCCTCTTGAACTCCTACCAACTCAAGTTATCCTTCCTCATGTCTCTCACCCTCTTAACATCTTCCCACCAAATGTTTGTTTTACCTTTCAAGCTAAAAATAGTGATTATGGCCTTCATGTTAGCTGTGTACTCATGCATCTCAAATAATTTGTTCATCTGAAGTATCCAAGCATCTGCAAATTTTGGCTTCTTCACATATCCATCAAAACTAGGTGGCTTTGCTTTCTTAAACTCATCTAGCAAGTGTCCCTTATCATTCCTCCTGTCAGAATGATAACAATTATAATCATTATGTCTATCAGAACCAGAACTAGAATTTTAAATGTACTCATCACCCCTCCTATTTGGAGTGTCCAACAATCATCCATCTCTCACCATATCAGATCTATCTGACCTGTGTCTACCAGGAGACCTACTGCCATATGCTCCATTAGTTATGTCCACATGTCCATGGCTGATCCGAAGTGGCCCTTGTCACTGTAATTATGAAAAACTATGAAGAAGTATAGCATTAACCTCTGCTTTCTTCTCTTGTGCGTTTATGATCTTGTCATTATCCACCTTACAACTCCTTATTTATTCCTTTAATCTTCTCAGTGTACCTACCAAATCATAAGAGTTCCCAACACCATACTGTTCTTTGGATTCATAGAGAGAGTCTTTGTAGTCAACCATCTTGTTTGCCATTTGATAATTCTTTCCTAGAATGGATAATATGTTAGATAAACCAAATCACAAGCAATTAATATGCCTTAGTATAATTTGGGGAGGTTACCTTGTTTGTAAGATCCGTAGAAATTTTGTAGAATTTTTCCTACAAATGAACTAGCTCTGATACCATGTAGAACTTTTTCTACAAATCATCTAGCTCTAATACCATGTAGAAATTTCCCACCTGTAGATCAACCCGGTAATGCAATGTACTAAAGCAAAACACTTGATCTACTTCTACAAACAATTTAGCGGAAGTTTAATCAACCATGAGCAACATCAAGCATGAACACATATAACTGATAAGAAGGAATCAATCACACATAACACATAATATATCACTAGGGAAAGCACTAGCATAAAACCCCAACACTGTATTATCAATAAAGTGGAAATCCTCTTCACAATACAAAAGGAATCAACTCAATAGCTATCCTGCTGTCTCTGTACTCTGATGATATTCAATCAAAATATGAAAATCATGGACTACCTAGGCCTCAATATATAGGCCACAAGTCCTCCAATCTCCTATAATAAATCCTTCTCCATGTAAGGAATACTTACTAGAAATATCCAAGCATCTGATAGTACACTGTCCCACATCTGATCTCAACTAGGTCTTTGACAGAACTGACATGCAACATTTATCCATGAGTGAATCCTCAGTTATCTAAAATAATAGTTGTCACATGCATGCAAGCATTAACAAACTATATTTTATTATTTTAACAACTTGTTAAAATAATCTAACTGAACTTGACTAGTTAGAACTAAGTCAACTGATTCTCTCACTATAGAACTCATACTTATTCCCTCAATTAGTTGAGGAAATTAAGGATAAATTCCTCAATCAGTGGGACAACTCATGTGCATGCTCACAAAAACTTCAAATTCGAATTTCCTTAACTAATTAACTCAACTGAATTAATTAATTAATATTTCCAACTGCTGTTAAGACCAAAATTAATTTTACTTCCTATAGATAGACTAGGGACTTCTATAAATAGGAAGGGACCCAGAAATGCTATTTTTAGAA